>JAQFYB010000642.1:0-47350 GCA_034694085.1 Pogonognathellus longicornis
GGATGAAATTAGGGTGGATGAAATTAATTTCGTCCATTTTATCCATTTTGCTATCCGGATAGGTCTGAACACTGATTATTACATAAATGTACTGCGACTACTATAATAAATCAATCCTAGACTTATCATTCCTCCCCAGTCTACAGCATTCTGAAATGCTGTTGTGATTTGTCGATGTATATGTTTATAATACGATGCGACTTGGCCATTTAGTACATAATGTGTTTTATGAGAGTACCAAGGTACACTTATCATGCATTATTAATTCCGATAACTTCCTGTATATTCCTGTATACCTACTGTATGGATGTCAGCTAATGAACCTATCGACACACCTTCTCATATTTTCTAGTGCAAAATTAATTAAGTTATTATTTATTTACGCCTACAATTATTCATCAATGAAAATGAGGTGAATATAAGGGTTACTTTGTAAGAATCACATACAAAAATACTCCTATTTATAAAGACTTACGCCATAGTTTTTTTTATTATTTCGCTCGAAAGAACAAATGTCACTACGGAAATCCGTTTAGCGAATGTATTGCTAATGCGTAACAATAATGCTGACCTTTATTGCTTTAAATACCATTGTTCTCGCTAATTTAAACTAATTAGTTGGCAAACGAGATTGGGATCTTGGTATTCTTATCTCTTAACACACTTCTGCCATAATAAAAACAATAGAAACATTTGAGTTTACAAAATGTTTCGCTAAAGAAATACACGGCATATAGGTGGAGGTTGTGCTAGTATATTATTTATAAAATCTCAAGGATTCGGTTGAGCATTTGAGAAGAAATGCGGCTAAGTAGATCTAGTCACCACCAACCGTCTGGCAATGGCAGGGAAAATAAATTGACAATTTACTACGAAACTTTTGCAGTCCTGCATTGTACACCGACTATACAAGAGATTATTATTGCGAATAGTAGTGGTGGAATTAAAGGCATAGCTGCTCAAATATTATTACCATTTGTTAGCAACTTTTATTAACTGAACAGTTCAAGTAGATATTGACAAGAAAATGGAATTCTGTGTGTAACTGCGAGGAGCAATGTAAACACGTAGTGTAATAACACCATAAATTGTGCTCATAGAGGCAATCAAAAAGATATCTACCGCACTACAAAGCGATTAGCGTAGATTGCGAATCAATACCACTTTTCATATTTGACTTGTCACAAACTTAATCCAACATTGTTGTCGCATGAATACCTTGATTTACAACTACGAGCAATTTCTTGTAAATTACAGCATAAAGCAACCACGTTCTGCCATGGAAATTGCTGTTACCTACTATAAATTCCTGAAATGATAAAACATTACTTACACAGAATAACATAATACATCTGGTATAGCTCCGAGTAACAATAAAGTTTGGACAGGCATAGCACAGGTGTAAATAAATATTTGTAAATTAGGCTTCCCTCCATTCCTTCGTTAACCGCAGAGTAAACGTTAAAAGAGAGTCATGTATTTTAACCGAGCATAAGTTACATCATATTGCACATAGCTGGGCATTAACTTCAGAACAAGTGGAGAAACATGCACGGCATTGCAATGCAATGCCACAGTTTCCCGAATTCCGTCCACGAACGACACACAACTACCATTTCCCCCAGCTACTGTTCTCATATATTACACGGCTCAAATCCCTGCTATTCAAATTCACAGTATCATAATGAGGGCGACGACGAGAGAGCTGGCTGACGACTACATTTTCATACTTCCCAACAACCAAGCAATACGTTTGCCGCTTTAGTCCTTCCACTTCCCCTATATGCTACACTAACTCTCTAATACCAAGGAGAAACACTGATCATAGTCTTGACATGCTACATCTGCACTACATCTACATGTACAATCTTACGCCAATATTGGTTTGCTAAATATTCGCACCAGCAGAGTTCTGCTACATTAGTAATGCTATTATTTCGTTATTGTTCTCAGCTAAGAATACAGTATTAGTGTATTAGTGTATGGAAGGAGTAACACTACGTGTATAGTAGATGGATGCTTCGTGTAGATAAAGTCTTGTTCATTTGAACCTGCTAACTTTCGTCTACCTCCAACCGCACATTCTAACCCATTCACTATATTAAATGTTAGGTAGGTGGCTAAGGAAAATAATACATTCAGCTCCATTGCGATATTGTACCTATTGCTAGTACGTAGCTGTGCAGTGGAAGCAGAATGGTAGTAGTAGTGTGTAATGATTTTGGCCAAGTTGAAATATCTTTAGTTGGTTATTGTGAATGGAGTCTCTTATTTTGTGTGGAGGAGTCTCAAGCAGTAAGGAAAGCAAGGACTAGAGCGGCTGTAATGGCAATACTTGTTTTATGCATGAGGATAATATATACGTCGTCTTCCGATTGTTCGACAGCTATAATAATACATTCTCTGCTTTAGACTATTATATTAGGCTCTAGCATATTATTACTTGGTACAGATGCTTTATAGAGCACAGTCAGCCCTAGTCCCTTCAACGTTTGCCCAGCTCCTTCTACTTCCATTCACCAGACTACATACATATTATACAACTGGAACCATTAAAATTAGCCCAACTTCTCAAGCCTCTTCCAAAGTTCTATGCTCCACTTTCATCGTTCCATCCAATTCAAACTCACGTCATCACAAGTGTGTGTTGTGCACGTCTATATACGTAGCTTCTCCGCTCCTATTCTAACCGCTAGTAACATCACCCAACACAAAAGCATCCCCCGTCAGAAATCACAAAGCAGAATTTGCATCAATGTCCAACTCTACTACTCCAGCTCAAAATTCGATCGTAGACCGCTGAAAAAGATCAACTGAAAAGTTTCGGTTCGTAAATTCCAACTGAGCAGACAAAGTAAGAGCTAGCTACTTCGGCTGAGATTCCAATGTAAATGTTATACGTTTCATATGGGTGGTTTGAGTAATTAGCAATTGAATGCGGGTGATATACCAACATTGTAAGAGATGCATTACCAAAGTCTACGGTCATTTGCATTCGTCTATCTGCCTTTTGTATTGTTTTGGATACATACGTTTAAATGCAACATTGTTTTACGGCAACGGACAATTGGGTGCACATGTCTGTTGTGTCCATATGCTAGACTATAGTTACTTCATATTCTAATACATCAACTGATTTTAAAGGAATATTGAGAACTACTTAATATAGGAATAGCAAAACTGTTTTCAAAAATGGAGGTGCTAATAGACCTAGGAACCTTTCTGTGCGTTTACCAGTACCATACAGTAAAAGTTGAGACTCCTTGAAGTAGAATCAATGAAACTCAGTAGTTCTACGAGCATTGCAAGATTATATTTTTTCTGATATTTCTATTATTATATTCTTGTATTCTATTCTGATATTGGAGTCTGGCTAATTGGAATGGGTTCAACTTGCAAAATATATTTCCGTTTACACACTCCGTAGAGGGCACATTAGAGACCAGAGTTTCGAAATTATATTTGTAGCTTGTGTATTCAACCGCATATCGCGCATGAAATTCTTTAATCGGTTAACTCCATTTTTGATAGTGGGCTTTTTGATTGTAAAACGAATAGCAAATCCCTTGTATGTCAAAAAAATGACAACTACAATGCCAACACAGCTTTAATGGGCTAACTGCCCCATGTGTTGGGGAAATTACTATTTTTACTTGGACGAAATACATCAGATAAATTTTTCAGCGATTTGCAATGCAATTCATTGTTTTAAATATCACTAACAGGTTTCATTCATTCAAGTAGGCATACAACCTTAAGAGTTTGACTAGACATTTTAAATTTAAAGTTTTTGAATTATGAGCAGCAGAGAAACTACCAATCAAAAGAGCATTGAAAATTATTGATAGCAAACCAAGTTGTGTAATTGAGTTTGTTTGGGCTTTAAACCACAATTAAAATTGAGAATGAATAAATATAAAATAAGCCGTTGCATGAGTAGCTAAATGCAATGGAAATTGCCACTTCAAGTTAACATGACCAGCGTGTAGATAATTAACCAATGACAACTCCCCAAAAACTTTCCATGAATTTCGTATACGTAAAAGAGTGGGAGTGGTGAAAGCATACATTGATTCCGTCTCACTATTTATGAAGGGGTCTGCCTCCTCCACGTAGCTTCGGTAAAAGCAGCCTTTTCCTTATTTCATCATTCATAATGGTCTGATTTTGGGAAAACCGGAGAATTTGTATTTCTACAATGGTTGTACTACTATATATGCATAACCACGGTGTATTATGACGATAATACGACAGCTACTGCCAACACATAATGTACATTACCCACTAGTGTAATACACTTCTTGTACACATTGAGCAAAATTTCCTTCCTCGACGACTTATTGTTATATAAAGTTACATGATATACAAACCTCACTACGACAACAAAACATTTTCTCATTGTATGTACAAAGCCTGTATAAATGTGAATAGTTACGTATATTTATATCACACGACGCATCACTCATGCCATACCTATACAAACGAGTAAAGTAACTATCTATGTATAAAGACAGTCTGTGTATGCGGTGGTGTGGTCCATGTTGTATGCCCGAATAGAAGTAGGACGAATAATAAAGTCAATATCGAAATTACTTGTAAACACCTCATCGCACTCACAGTTCGTTCGTACTACATGCACACTACACTACGCCTACATTGTTTTCCAGGTGAATAGGAATCGTGGCTCTGTTCACTCTGCACGCTCGTTACACATAATAAACATCATCTTTGTAATTTCTCGTTAAATACATGTCGTGTAACTCGTGTATTGTACTAATCATACAAGGCCTGGCACAGTAGTTCTGCTTCCTCTTTCGTGATTGCGGAAAAGACTATTTTCAATCACACACACAGATGGGTACAAATGCAGTGGACTGTTAGTGTTCGACTTCCTCATTTTATAACTCGCTACGAAAGGTACATACATACATATGGAAGGAGAAAGAGAGAAAGAGAGGGATTAAGGGAGTAGATTGAGAAGAATTGTTGATGCCCGTCTTGTTCCATACATTATGTTAGGATGTGTGGTAGAAAGGGAATGATGCATGGAATATTGTATGGGTGACACACACCTAGCTAGGTAGCAGAAGTAATATCATTAGGACGAGACACTAAAACACACAATACGAAACAGAGAAGAAGAATAAGAAGAAGAGCATAGGACGATGCGACGTCAATGAATGAAGCAACCTGCAAATTATCATTGCGACCATGCTCAGTGGCTGGGTTACATTCGCTTTAGTGTGTTTCATCCTTTTGCTTTGTTTTGTATCCATGGGATTTGCATTAACGTGAGCCACCTACTAACCACGCAGTCAAAGCAACACTAGTGTTTCACATGAACTGTCTCCAACCGACAGATCCGCCTTTTTTCGTTATTATTGTCATACGCTGTATTGAAGAAAGAAAACGTGGCCTGCTACCCTGTAAGCCAACTGCCATTACAGAATGAGCCAAGAATTTCTTGAACCATTGCACATGGAATGGCCTATGGCTTATAGCAACATGTATTAATATTGTGAGCGTTAGACAAGTTTCTTTACAGTGCAGTAGTGCAAGGAAGAACACACGGGCTTTGACTAAACGGCCACCTCCTATTTACTACTGCCATTACCACATATATACATAAAAGTGAATCTACTCTGTTCCTAATGCTTCGTGTCACGATGATGTCTCCGTCTGCGTCCATCACTCTTACTCTGAATCCATCTCTGGAGATTTCATTCACATCAATTTAGCTTACGCACTGGTTGCTCAGGTCCTTTGCTTAACTTTCTCCAAATACTGCCTTGTATATGCAGAGTGTAACGAATCGTGCATGATATTGTATTAGCTATGTAAGTATTCCGTACCTAATACAAAGAAAGTGCTGTATGGTCTTAGCTCAATTTTCTGATAAAATGTATGAAATGCAAAAGAGGAGAACGAGACAGAACACTTTTTCGTGCCTATCTCTCCGTACATTCCTAAGTTCGATTTTTCTCATTGCATATGCAGAGTGTCTTGTTATAGTCATACGTCATATCTTCCCTGTACATACTACATACGTAATGAACCACATGCCGCCGGATTCACTATGTATGAGCAAGTGTTGTCTTTTCAGCTATGAATGTAGTATAAAAATATCTTACACTAAACTTCTCAATGCATTTCATATGCACACTTCCTACCCTTGTTTGGTAGTTGAAAAACCCTGTTTCGGATATAGTACATTAGTCATAGAAATATAACAGCTACGCGTGCATCTGCATGTATGTGCAATTTCAATCGTTTTTTGCTTATTTTTTTGTCGGTCTCAGAAAAAACCGACGTTAAACATGCCTATTTGGCGTTAACTTGAAAAAGCTATCTCGCATCCTTTCCTTGTGTTTTCAAAGGAAGGCGTAATATGCTTAATGCTTTTCAACTATTGCAGACTTGATGATACTAACGACCAGGGATGAGCAAGATACTTTTTTCAAGATACAAGATACATGTCACGCTCAAGATATAGCTAACGGTATAAGTCAAGGTTATAATTAAATAATTTAAGTGTAGGATAGAAATGGATTTATCATTTTTGTAATCCGGTAATGAATACAGCAATAATCATTACCTCAGTTACTATACCGTCCTAAAAGCCAAATATGCAAGATGAAAGATACTTTGCCACAAATTATTTTTCTTAAGATATAAGATAAATGATCAAAAAATGCGATACGTATCTAAGATACAATTATTTTGCTTAGCCATGGCCACAAAAAAGTAGTGTTTATTTGTAAGGTTTGTGAACTAATTATAAGACGTCTAGTTTCTTTACTTCGCTAGCATCGATACGTTACAAAATATATTGTTCTGTATCAATCTCTCGAATTAGATTGGAACTTGAAAGAGTATTTTGGATCCAAGGTTTTAACTTATATATTATATTACTTTAATAGCGTTTCATGCTCAAAATAAAGTTGTAGTAAAGATAGATTTATGTTGCTTTAAAAAGATATAAGATAGCTATATTGAAGATCGTTAGATGCAAAATACTTTTATACATTTCTTTTGTTTTCGTAAGATATAGGATGAAAGATACAAAATGTAATGTATCTTATATACATTTGCAACTCGGATACAGCGATACAAGTATCTTGCTCAGCCCTGCAAAGGACCATCAAAAAACTTTCATTCTATCCAATGTAGAACGTGGAAGCATTAACACAATGTTTATTCTTCATTGACTATGCATGGTAGCTATAAAACAAAGGCTTTGTTTTTCGACAGATATTGTACTATTCGACCGCATTATTTACTTTTTATATAATGAATAACATCAAAACCCAGCTTAAATAACACAGCACTATTGATTACCATAAAGACATGGTTTAATACTATGCAATTCAATTGTGTTGTACAATGATCATTATTACAGTGACGTAAGTCAATGTATATAGGAACGTCCAATCTGTCTGTCAGTATTTCCACATGATATCTCAAAAACGCTTCAAGACTAGAACCACCTTTGGTTGATTAAGTTAGATACTGATTTTCAATTTTACACTTCAATAGTTCTAGTATCAGCTTCAAACCTGGCAAACGTATTATATGACATTAGAAAATTAAGTTGGAATATGAATTCAATCAGTGAACTTTTCCGCATCAATAATTTAACAAATGATCCGTAGTGTGAGAAAACAATATTAGCTAACATGTCACTTTTGAATATTTTGATTCCTACAGTTATCAATAATCTTTTGATACAGTTGACAGTTGCACAGCGACCTAAGGGAATAATGACGGCAAAAAATGCATGAATAGATTTTTAATAGATATCTAAATTAATAAAACAAGTTTTTGCAGACTGGGTTGACAAACTACTCTATAGTATAGACTTTGTAGAGGATATTGACCTAAGTAACAGAAAAACACAAAGTCCATTTATATTGGCCCCTTCTGGAGTTATGGGTGATTTTTTGTTTTTTAATAGGATGTGAATAGTATTTTCATTTCATTTCTTCACAAAATTCGACAGGACCTTTTTTTAAAATGCATACATCGTTTCATAATTGGACTACACCTACCAATTACCTAAAAGTTATTTTCAAAATTTTACTACTTCAAAACAAGTTTCAAATTTTGAAATTGCAGTTTTGCAAGGAAAAACATGTTCATAAAAAACCTAATTGCGCAATGTGAAAAAGCATATAAAAAACCTCTAAGCCGGTTTAATTTCACTTTTAGAACTCTTAATATAAACGCAATTTCAAAATTTTAAACTTTTTTTGCAGTAGTAAAATTTTGAAAAAAATTATAGGTAATTGGTAGGTGTAGTCCATCTATGGATGCAATTAAAAAAAGTCCCATTGAATTTCTTAAAGAAATGAAATTACTATTCACATCCCAGTAAAAAAACACAAAATCAACCATAACTCTAGAAGGGGGCAATATAAATAAGCTTTAAATATATTTTTCTGTTACTCGTACTTAGGTCAATATTCTCTACAAAGTCTATACTGAGTCAATCCACTCTGCGAAAACTTGTTTTTTTAAATTCATATATCTATTAAAAATCTGCTCGTATCTATATCTTAGTTCACTGTCATTATGTCCGTTTTCACAACGGTTTATTATCCCTACCACTGTTTCAACGTCACGCTTTTTGATGTGCCAGACTTGCTGTGCTGTAGAGTGACAATAATATTATTGGAGTTTTGCTGTGAAGATAGTTTGAAAATAAACTTGTGCTGTAAAAGCCTGTTGTGAATCATATTTTTATTATACTCAATGGATCTTTTGGGTAAAATTAAACCACAGACATCCACATGACAAAATAATCGCTAAAAGAGTATTTATGCATAGGTTACTATTATAACTGACTTGTGGTTGCATGGCACAGACAAAAATAATACTTCAGACTATAAGACGACTGGTGGACTAATTCTCTGGGGTGCTGGTTTAATTCACTTGACAGGTTTCTCGATTGGAAATTTGCTGGATAAGTCACTGCTCAGAAACTGGAATCCTCCTAACATTCTAAAACTCCTAAATAATTTCGCAAGATTTGCAGAAGTAGGAATGAGTTGAGGACTTCAGACATTGAGTGACAAGTTGTTCATTTGACATGCGATTTGATCTATTGTTCAGAAATTATCAAATCATCGTAAAGGTTGGAAACAATGTTCAGCATATGGCACCACATTTTTGTCTGTTAATTAAAAGTTACACATTTTCTGATTGAGAAATCAAACTGCACTTGAAAACGCTGATGTTGGAATATTTCGTATGAACGAAAAATAAATGGCTTTCTCTGGAATAGAATGGCATCCTCTTTTGGTTGACAATAGTATAAATTCTAAATGAGAATGTCATAATGAAAGTAAGCCTCTACATGCAAACAAACAAAATACATTTTGGTACAATGGATGACATATACGTTTGGCTCAGAAATAAGCTTTCACCTTGAAATATAAATACTTGAAAGATTTCCGATTATATATCATTTAAAATAGTGAATGTACAAACGTCAAATTTTAAAAACTACTCTTACGACGCAAAATTGTATAACAAATATAACTCAATAAACTTTATACACAAATGGAAGAAAAAGTCACTATTTATATATCATACAACCCATTTTTAAGTGCTCTCATTCTTGTTGCAGAGTTCCAAGAAAGAAATCATACACAAGCAACAAAAGGAAGAAAGTCAACTTTGCAAATTATTTTTAAAGGTTTCTTGGCTCTAAAAAATTCGCTGACTTTGAATAAATATATATTACACTACATAGGTATAAAATGAAACACTTTCTTAGTGACTCCAAAAATTCAAATTTTGATTTAATCATGAGTGTAGGAAAATCCCACGACTGCTCCTTTAGAGGTAGTGTTCTTTAACATGTTTTGGGTACTTACCTATTTGCCCTTGTTTAGTTAAAGGTTTATGTAAATATTTGTTTGGTGTAGAAATGGTTAGCATTACTGTAGATACGACATTTTTACTCATAATGTCATATAGTATTTTAAGTCAAAGCGAGGGAAAATATGTGTACGAGTCATGAAGTCAGGTTTCACATCATAATTAAAGAATTTTGGTTGTAATAGTATTACTATTTTGAAGATATCGGTTACAAATTATACAAATATTATTGAATTAAGGCATTATGAATTAATAGACACGAAAGCGAAAAGTATTAAATTAGGATTACCATAAACGCATGGAAAATTGTAAACGCTCTACGAATTTTTACTATTTATTCTTCTGTGTATTATGTTGCTCTAAAATAGGAAGACAACATCTGGATGAGGCAACAGCTCGCCGTTCATGTCTGGAAGCGTCGTCTACAGAGTGCAGATTTGAAATGAATTGAAAATGGTTTCTTTACCAATGCAATTTACAAGTGAATGTTAACTATTTACAACAGGAAGAAATAAAGACATACAAGGAGGGGAACTAACACCAACAAGACATACATCGGAAGAGGAAGATAGTAATAATATATGGAGAAACTTTAGTTAGTAACGGTCATAGCTAATCACTTTTGTTCACTTTTGTTTCAGTTGAATGCTTGTAGCGTGAATGCTTTCTCTCCTATGTGTGTAGAGCGTGGGCTTAACAGATTTCCAATGAAAATCCATTTTGTGAAAATCATTGTCTGGCTTTGCAGTTGGGTGAAACTAAATCAGTTATGAGTATGAGGCAAATTCCAAAGCGTCTCTTTTCAAAAGAAAACCACAGAATGAAATCCAATAGAAGTCTAATAAACCTTTATCTCTCTTATAGTGCGCTGCATACGTTTAAATTTGAATAATCTTCACTTCCATGCATTCATTATGATGCTACAAATGTTCAACTTTCTTTATCAGTTTTTCTTGGCTCTAATTCCTTCAACTGAGCTTATGTACAAAGATATGTGCTAAGATGTACTGTTATTCGCATACATACCAAACTACTTAATTAATTTATACATTTAAACATGCTCTTCGTATCATACGGGCTGAATACACTATCGTAAAATCAACAAGTCAAAGCATTTCCATGTTTAAAGAACTATCCAACAGACAATAATACCTAAAGCTCGTTCAAATGTATTGATTTACCGATTGGAGCGGAAATAATTTGCAAATCCAATGTTCGAAACATTCTTAACATGGAAAACACTTTATACCAAATCAATATACATGCATTACTTCCACATTCTCACAAAATACTCACAATGTTTAAAATGATGTCGCTTTTTCATTATTATAATTACTATTAAACAAACAACGAGCGAGACAATCAAGAAAATGAATCCGCTGAGTGAAAAATTAATTTACGATATAGACACTCACTCACATGAGCTTACGATCAGTTGACATTAGCTGACAGTTTAGAAATAGTTCCAATTTTTCTTTTACTGTAATGAATATTATGCCTGTAGATAAAATGTTTTCAAATCCTATCTTACAGTTTATTTTTTTGGGCATGTAATTTATGTGTAGATATTTGAGATACTTTGAGCATTAAGTTTCTTTAGTAAATGTCTCAGTTGTGTAGAAGGTATTTAAAAGTCTTCCCATAAATCTCAACTGAATGGTATGTTATGTACAAAATAAGAATTTCAATTTATACTTCTGCTGACAAACTAACCAGTGAGCCGTACAATAAATTTTGCAATATATTTACTCATAATAAAGTTAATGGGAAAAAATTTAATGCATATCTCTATGGCTCCAGGAATTCCTTTATAGGACAACTTGGTTGACCTTGGGTGTGACTGAATGAACATCATAATATAGAAGACACATGGGAAATAATAAGATTGGTTGCTGATAGACTGGAGTCCAAAAGATAAATCATTTATTATGGCCAGACGGAAGGGGAAGCAGTAAAAGCACATTATTCATCTCTTGTGGCCGTTATATAACGGTGACAGATCTTCTTATTTTGATCTTCTTAGTTTGAAGGATCGAAATAACTATTTCAGTTTGGAAGACATTTAAATAAAACCTATACCACATAGCATACTGACAAAGAGGCAAATCCCCACATAGTCTCTTTTGTAACAAAAAGCTTAGCTTTTCCAGTCGGTGAAATATTACATGAGCGCATTACGTACCTACTACCTACATCATTGTACAGAAGTGTAATCCAGTATGGCAGAAAGGGCAATAACATTTAAGTACAGCCGTTAGGAATTTGTTAGAAATTCGCATAAAAATTAACATTTTCCTCGAGAAATGTTGGTAGGAAGAAAAGATCTGAGGAAAAATAATGCACTGGCCTTTCTTTACTTTAGCACATCATAAATAAATAGACGGAAGTAGAAGTAGAGCATTTATAGCGGAGAAATTTACTTTATCTTGTACGGTAAAACCCTTAGGGGCCGTCAGTCAAAACACTCGTTTCTCTCCCTCTTTTAGTTTCATAGCATAGCACAGTGCTGAAGAATAAAAGTAGGTTGTGGGTATTACAACTATATACCTCAGGCAAATGCTTTACGATCCATGTTAACATTTAATGCATCAAGAAACCCCGTGTTTACATTTACAAAATCTTCTTATGTACATTCCAGTCTGCTATCTCCTCGATTTAATTTAATTTATTAGTGTCCTACACTCTGAGTGCAAAATGACCATCTACATCATCGAGAGATTATTATTCACCGTAGAAAACTCTCATACCAACACCAACACAACAAATCCCAATGATAACAGACTTTACAACTTTTTTGTAATCTGTCAGTCATTGTTAGAAAACTAGAATATAGATACATTGTAATCCCTTCATATTTTACAGCTCTTTTGAATTTGGTCACAACTAGTGTGTAAATATAAAGAAAACACACACACAAACACACATGCACAAATCCATATGAAATATGTATTTACCTTTGAGAATACAGTCTCCTGAGGAAGATTTTAAAATAGAAGAAGCGAACTGACATGTAATACGAAGGATCGATATGTCACAAGGATGAAACCGTTACTTGTGTTTATACTTTAGTGGTAATAACGATATGTATGTCTGTGTATGTGTAGTAGAAAACATTTTATCATTAGTAGGTACTACAATGACTGTATTTAAGTTGTCATGCTATAATTGATCTGCGTTCTTGGAAATGTCAACGGAAAGAATTGTCTGCATAGCATTCAGTGACATTGCAAAGGTATCTCCGCTCTGTGACAGCTTAGCATTTAGTGGAGGAAAGAATCGACTCTTTCAGCGTATGTAAAGTTCCTGTTCACAGATTTCACTTGTCATGAACACAAGAGTAGAAATGAAATAAGAGCCGAGGAAAAAGAAAGAAATGAAAGGAGACGGAAAGACATCACGAAGAGCCAAAGGCTTCAGTTCTTCACTCTCAGATAAAATCTGTGTTGCTTAACCGGAGTTATGACTGAGTTGTGTGCCAGTTGTTCTTAGGCAAAACAGAATGAATGAAAGAGTCCTAAATCTTATCCTAAATTAAATAGAACAGTACAGGCTAGAGTGTAGAGTAGCCCAGGGACATGGGACGGTGTACACAGACATTCTACCACAGTACACACTCACTGCATACCTCCACAACTAAAGAAAACAGACAGTAGGAGTTTGGAGTGGAGACAGGAGGAGCGCCGAAGACAAAACAGGTAAAACATACAACAAATATACCGCGACATAGGTGTACTACAATATAACTTAGAGCTTTGCACGCTATGATGTAATATGTGTGCCTATTTGCTGTACATGTGCTATGCTATGTTGTACGTCAGACAAGTCAAAGTACACGCATAAAATAAAAGTCGACTAGTAGCCCAGTGTATGAGTATACAGAGAGAAACGTACATTTGCATTGTCTATTGCAAAATGTACTTTCTACTTTGGCAGAATACTTCATAGGAAAATTGAATAAATATTTTACTTTGCGGCTTCTTGAATGTCAGAAAGCTTTTTATGTTCTAGACTGAAGGTAGTCAACATTTTTGTTTTCTGTTGCTCTGCTCCATCCAACTTGTTCGTGTACTTTGTTAGTGGTCTACCAGCCAGCAGCCTACTAACCAAGAATTACACTTACTCATGTTGTGACCATGTGCCTTGTCTTGCCTTGTGAGTCGTGTACTTTGTGTACTGAATTTTCAGGCTGCTGCTTTATTTGTTCATGCTACTAAAAACTTTTCTCTGTCGCAACTTTATTTGCTACACCTTCACGTCTTGCATCTTGACGACATTCATGCGACTTCATTCCATTCCCTTCTTGTCTCCTGCTCCGTATTTGTCCTGGTTTCCTATTTACAAAGCCCAGTCTAATCTTTTGGTGTCCTGGAATTGAATTCTAATGCCATATTATGCTTATTTACACAGGCAAATATACAAAGGTGTTCCGTCTGTTGTTCGGAAGCTGCCTTGTGTTCCATAGAAACACTTATTGCATAATATATGCTTAAGTTGTTGGTAATATTTCGTAGTTGTTAAACTTTCTACTAAACTTCTTTTCCGAAACGATTAAATGAATACAGCTACGATAAAAAAACAACATTCAATATCACTACTACACTGGAATACAATTGTGACAATCCCGATTTCCCGAAAGGACACCTTAATGTAATAAATTACACTTATTATCGGCATAACACTTGTAAACACCACTACGAAATTGAACTCACTATATTAGCATAAGAGTACGGTGCACGAAAAAGAAAAAAAGATTGTAAAAACTAAAGTAAAAAAAGAAAAATAAAGGTTGTAAAGACCATATTTTATTCTAAATATCATCGATCAAAAAAGGAAAACCTTTTAGACATCTTCATCTACCTGTCTCAAGCGTTTGTCTCGATGGACCACAAACTGTTGTAGCATAAAATATTTAGCAAAGTAGTAATAAATTGAAGGTTTTAAGGTCTCATTCAAATGTCATAAGTAATGCAACAGCCTATAATGCCAAAGTGCTAGATGAAACAACAGAAATGTTCTCAAGTGCCATTTCCGTGCAGCAAGGAGAAGTTCTTCATAAATTTCTAAAGCACTTCATAAATGGTATTGTCGGTTCCGTGACACAGGTACAGCCTCAGGAATAAAAATAAAGAAAATAGAAAGTGAGAATGTATCTCTTTGCTGATATATATGAGCTAATAGCAAAATCAGGAAATCGTTCCCTGAAGAGGATAAACAATGGAAAGAAGCTTTTTCAACTAATATGCTTTTACTGAGAATAAATATAAAGAAAAGAAAACTATTGTTTGAAGAGAAACAACCTGAACTGTAAATGCTTAACATCCGAAGTAGACATCTTACGCTTATATATCTATATATTTAAAAGTAATATTTTTTTACTACAGTCTTTTCGGGCAAACAAAGAATAAATTCATGTAATCTGTTACTTAAGCATCTTTTGATCTTATGTACGAAGAAGAAGAACACTTTTACGCACAAAAAGTAGTCGATTCATTAATAAGATCTGTGTAGTTTTATTCAGTGCCAGTGGGGGGATTGATTGAAGTATCTAGATGAATTCCGGTCATTTCAGATTTCTTCGTACGCTTCTATGTTTATATCTAGTACTAAATGGGTTGCCACGTTGGAAAATATACCTGGAGACTAATGCTTTGCTTCTCGATTTTTCATTTGTAAAATTATTATTAAACTTCATTATAGAAATAGAAACATGCCCCAGATTGTTTTGAGTAAGGATTAAATATAGTATAGTGCAAGTAATCAATATAGTTAAGTAGATGTAGGTTACTCCAAACATCTAAAGGATACATTTGCTGTATGTAGAAGATCACAAGAAATTCTACTATTACTACAAGGAAACAGTCTGAGATGCACAATATTAGCTGTCCACCATCCACCATAATGTATTAAGGGTTGTGCGCTACCAAAGAATAAGTAGAACGTAGCACGGTAACTTTTGATATATTTATTTAACAATTTGGTTTGTGTTTCGAGCCAGAGCGTATAAATTCGTCCGCTAGTAAAACTAACTATTTTTACATTCCCGTTTTACGGTCCGAACGGAAAACGTAAAAGTCAATCTCACTTCTGAGTTTTGGCGCGAAAAGTGAAAATTGTTCTTTAATCGTCCTACGTGCTAAAGATTCCGTGGTACCAGAGTCCTCTATTATTTCCAAACATGAAAAGCCAACATTTTAATTTATATACTGGACACACAAGGAATATACGACTTTCTTTTTTAATTTTTTTTAAATTGGATAAAACCAAGTGCCTAGAAAACCATCTCACCTACCAAACTCACTTTTATCACATTTCGAGGTATATGAATAAATGATGCGTACAGAACCGAAGCCTAATAAAACTTGAGCTGAGCCGGACATTTATTTTCATGACCCTGTCGAAGCAGAACCGAACCTGAAAAAAAATCTGTTGGACACCACCTTTACTAGGTATACTAGTAATAGTCGGTATACGTAGAAATAATAGAAACTAAGCAAATGCAGTGAAAGTTGCGGACACTGAGAAACGACTAGAAGGTGTTAGCTTGTATATGTAGGTATGAAAAATAGCTGTATGTGTTTGTGTGTGATGCAAGTAAGTTGCTGTGCGAAATGTGTGGCTCTTTGTTTCTTTGAAAAGTTGTGTGTTATGGTAAAATAGAACATTACGAACTTTATCCCGTTCATTGAACACATATTCGGAGACAGGATGCCGGATACATCACACAACATATTGTATTAGTGAGACAAACCGAAAAGCGACTCCACTGGTCTCCTGCTGAGGTAGGATCAAAATCCAAAGCCTCCAAGCGAAGACCTATCAAGATTCTGGGATTACTTGTATGGAACATATATGGAAATTAGCTTTGAAAGCTTTCCTCGTTCAAAGCTAACCCTCACATGTGGAATGGAGTGCAACCGTGCTTCTCACGTATATAATAACAATAGAATTGTGAAAGCCTTAGTACTCAATTCACATACCTTCACACATATGCATTAAGAAAATCGTGTACAATAATATCGTATATATCTGTACATACACAGTTATTATAGCTTTGATTTTGTGACTGTGAGACATGTGCTCGTGCTTTATAGCAGGAAGTACACATTGATGCGATTTAGGACACTTCTTTTGTGTGTTGCATAAGGATTTTAATACACTCTTTAATAATATCACCTGCACTGAGCACTAGTTGTGTTGTGTGCACAAAGTAATAGTATGCATTTTAGCGTCACACATATGGTTCCCACGGTCATTATTATATGGATGGGCTTGGAGATGAAAATAAATCTCCTGATCGTCGTTCCTAGCTACCTTTAGTCATTGCACATACATATGTAAACCCCACACATTATTTAGCCGTCTCATTTGCATGCCGCCAATGCTAAAATGCTAAGGTAAACATGCCCAGGTCATGATGCTGTAATGAATATTTATATAGGAACTAATGCGAATTGCACACAGCGGCAATATTGTTTGTACGCCTATTAGGTAGGTAGGTAATTGATTTCTTGGTGGGCGAAATAAACTCGTGCGTTATTACTTAGTATTTAATCCACCCTGTGCTTTCCCTCACTACCCTTTTTGGTTTTGCAAACGATATTATAATTAAAAGAACCATTCGCAAAAAATTGGAATAGATTGTTCATTCCTGACTTCTAAGGTGTCTGAAACGTGTTGTTTTTGGTAAATTCGTTGATGGGTAAAATAATTAAGGTTTAAAAATGTTATTAACTCTTTAGTTTTTTTCATATGAAATCATTAATTTGAATTTTTGAACGCCGTAGATTTCATTTATAACTTGAACGCTTCAAACTACTTAAATAATACATAAACGCTAAGCAAAATGTGAATACAGTGAGTAAGAAAAGGAATATATATATATTGTGAAATAAACCCGCTTTTTTATAGAACTATAAATGGCATCATGCTGGCACAAAGAACTCATGAATGTCTTGTACCCAATTCTTGTCTAAGCTGAAAAGAATCAAGTCGATGCCCATTGCATTAGGGGAATATGCGTCCATTAAGAAAATTAATTTTGAATTCGTGTATTGAAAAGAAACGTATAAACAGTTTTGGGAATAACAAATGCGTAGTTTCTTGTGAACTAAGATAAAGAAAATTATGTCCATTTATGAAAAATACAGTTAAGTGGTGTTGTTTCTCAAAGGAAATAAAGAAAGAGAAACCCATGTTGCTTTCTGAGCATTGATACAGAAAAGTACTCAAGGTTTGTTGATGTTGATGTCTATTTCGCAGTGGGAAGTTTCTTTTAAGTGTCAGACCATAAAAAGGTGCTATGGTTGTATGTGCATGGAGCTAATGATGAATAAACAATGAAGCAAAATGGCACAGAGACGGCTAATAATAAGTGTACGTAGTCTGGCGCATAATATTACTATCGCTGTGTGTATGTATGTGTAGTATAAATCTCAATTTGAACTGTTTACCATGCATAGTGGAATTTACTACCGGTGCTCGACTATCTATACAATAATCCGACTAGTAAACTTGTATTCATGCAAATTTGCGACCATGCAGGTAAGCCTTTTACTAATAGAAATCCTTAGTATCTCTCTCTACTTACTTTAAGTGTAGTTTACTCAATTACTCTCATATAAAGTGATAATCGGATTAAGACATGGTTGCACATAGGTAAGTAGTAAAGGTATTATTGTGTATGTTTCGCTATTTCTGTGTCATGTAACCATAGTCCTATTCTTTCCCTTATACTTTATATGTTTTATGCAAATTCTAATGTAATGAACGCATACTAATTTGTAAGAAAGCCTACCCAATGAGAAATTTGAGTCGAACTGACATCGGTTGAACGTAGTTGGTCAAAGTTGAACTGACGTCAGAAAAGTCACGCTTTTTAAAATTGGATTTACGTCAGAGTACGATTAAAACAGCAGCAAAAGTAAAACACCCGTGTTTCATATGAGAGCACTGTAGGATTCGAAGCCCCGCTGAACTCAATTCTAACATCAACCTGACGTTTTATTTATGTTTTAACTTAATTTTAAATTTATGTGAGCTTATAAACCTCATTGCGACGTCTTATTAAAGTCAAAATGTCATCATTTGTTGATCATCTTTTCAAATCTCTTTCAACCGTTATTAGAAAGTTAGCGCAAACTCAAAAGTCGGCGGCTTAGAACATAAAAATTATAATTTTAAGTGTCCCCTGTTTTAAGTTAAAGTTTGGTGCATATAGTTAGCACTACCTTATTTGTGCAACTTAAAATTAAAACAGAGGAAATATTAATGCGCATGTTTAAAATCTGCCAACAAATATTTCCGAGCCCGCGCAAATTTAACTTTTGTAAGAAAGCAGGTTGTAAAAACTTTTAAGTCAGGTGTAAAACTATAATTATAAGTTGTCCTAAGAGTACAATTGAGCGTAAAAATGAGTGGGAGGTAACATATTAAGCTTTATATTATAAATCGCTCATTTTTAAGTTTCCGCTAACTCTCTAATATGATGTTGGAGTGATGTTGTAAAATAACGTTTACGACTTGCGATGTTCCAAACATTATTTTGATGTTAAACCGACCAAAGTGGTCAGAAATGTTCTCATTGGGTACTGACACTACAGAGATTGCACAGGACATTATAGCACACATAAAGGACATAAAGGGGATTTGTGCTTCTCTAATATTAAGAGAGTAGAAGTATTTGTACCTTGTCATCCTTACTTTACTAATTAAATACACTATCTACAGCGACGCATATTACTCCTACGTTGAGTTAAGTGCAGTCAAACTGAACCCACGAATTCTCTATCTCCACAAATTATTCCATCAACTTTAATACATTGGAAGTGAGTTTTGCGCCTGCATGTTTATTAAGAAGTCAGTTAGACTCTGACCGCCCAGGAGTCGTATAATCTATTATTGCAGCTCCATTTGACAAATTTATACATTATTGTACAAGATTCATTTTCATTTCACCTCACTGAGCACATAGCAGCTAAACGCCATGACCGCTGAGCTGACTCTAATGTTACGCAAACTTGTACTGTTGGCTGTTGCCTTAAAACTTTTCCCCGTTGTAAAACAAGTACATATGACCGAAGCAATAGCAATACTGGTAATGTACTGCTGAACTTTGACTGCCTATGTAGTATGAACGGTGTATACAATATATAAATGGAGTGGATGAGAGTGTTCTCTCCAACATTTCCAACTTGGCGATTAAGACAGAGAGGGAAACGTCAATAAACTACATACCTTATATCCACATGAAAACACAGGCACAGAAACAGACACACACATACACACACACACACACATACACACGGTATCCTGATCATGATACTTTTACTTTTTCGTTGTGAACTCAACATTTGGCTTTCCACTACGTGGCCGACACATCATTTTTACCTTAAACTTTGCTAAACTTCCTCACACATGCAGTTGAGACACACTGCCTCATATCCATACACACACTACGCTGAGTGGAACTAATATTTTCGCAGGAACAGGTTCGTGTGCACGGGCCGAAGTAATATATATGTGAGAAGTTATGTATAAAATAAAAGAGTTCAATTTATTTAGCCAGAAATCAAAGTTTTCCGATTAACTGAATGTGAGTTGTGCCTATGGAGTTGTGGAAAAGTTAGAGCGGGATGTGCCGTTCCACCATTGTCATTCATTACTTATTTTCTTGCAGCATCGACTATGTGTCAAGGTCTGATTTTTTAAGCTGGTCAAGAACAGAACAAGTTATTTCCGTTGCCAACTACTCAGCAAATAATTGAACTGCTGGGCTATGGCATTCTTGCCATATTCTATCTATCTGCTTACATCGACAACCACTGCCACTCACTATCACTATCTCTACACATACCATACCACACACAGTTGATAAAACACACAGTGATAGCCACCTACCTAATAGTTGTCTCCCCACAAAGATTCTGTCTCCGATGCTCCATACATAGCTCTGCCACACAGACTACTGTTGAGCAGAGCAGAAACCTATGAAACAGAGATGAATGGCTGGATAGGATAAATCTGCGACTTTTTCTCCTTCCAGTTTCCTTTCGCTCTTTTAGTTCTGGTCTCGCTCCATCACTTCTTTCCTGCCTTGCGTGTGTCTATTGCTTGTCTATAGAACATAAATATTACCTATCCATACATTATTATGTTTATACAACATTTCCCACAATGCTCATATAGCTTATAATATGTGTATAAGTATACTTAGACTTGCACGAAAACTAACTGTGAGAGTCAGTGGCTCATATTCATCCAGAAAGAGATAGTGTTCGAGATAGAGGGGGACGACTAAAGCAGGACAGCTATCACTATCACAGTTGATGAATTGTGGCTTTCACTTAACTTTCCCTTTTGAACAAGCCCAGTGTACAAGGAGTGATGTACCACGACTACTGTACCAGCAACTTCAAATAATATATGGAGAACAAACCAAGGGTCGATCTACTACTGCACTCCACTCGCTTTACCATTGTACTAAGTGCGGGAAATAGGGTCAGGCAATATTATTCCAATTAGTCGGGCTATCCTACGGCTTTATTTAAAAATCACAACAGGCCACAACGACTTTTCAACACAGAACGGTATATTTGTGTGTTATCTAATATTGAATTTGAGTTGAAATTTTCTCTCCTTTTCTTCAATTTTAGGAAAGCATTCAAACTCCGTAAACCGATATAAAATGGGTATTACCCAGGTAACAGGTTCTAACACATTAACATCACACTTAGATGATGTTAATATGATGTTTGTGTGATATCCATTGTTGACTGGGTAATCGTAATTTTTGGTAATTTTGCAAATAAAATTTATTTTTATGACTGGAACAATATAGGCAATAATATTAAGGTCATTTTAAGTGTCAAATTGAATTGTGAGATGCATACATATTTTTTGGAACAATATTGGCCGACCCTAACATAGTGCATTACCGCCACTTCTGACTGTGGCTGCTCTCACACCATCATTCAAGCTAACTCACTAATTCTACGTAAACCACTGCGTTCTGTTACTCCACATGCACTACGCAGTGTATTATATTAGTAACAGCTAGTGCGAGAAATCGGAGGGAAATACTGATTGGAGGACATGCATGGTGAATCTCTCAAACTGACATACATACATATAGATTTATTATAGGAGTAGAAATACATACAGATATTTATAAGAACACGATAACCAAGAAAATAGCAGAGTGAAACTTAAAGACACATACAAACGTAGTACACAAAAGAGAAGCATGTGGTGTGTAGTAAAACTGTAGATGGGGGCAAAGATTCATTTCTACTATTTCTTTTCCTTCAATCTTCCTGTCACTCATTCATTTTAGTCAGACTGACTGGGCTGACGTCGACTTCGGGTTGACTCAACACAACTTGAGGAATGATGTTTATCTTGAGCATGACTTCACTTATAAACTTTTATATACTTTCCATTAAGTAAGTGACTGCTTGGACTTATATCTCTCTCTCTCTCACTCTTATCGTAGTTCTCTATGCTCAGTGAAAACCCTGAAGGGAAAGTTTGCCAGTTTCTTTTGAAAAACTACCATCCGCTATGTAAAGAGTCAACAGTAAAGAATGTCCGATCAACTTCAAACGTTTATATTTATAGACTACTTCTCCTCTTCCTTTGTGCATACAACGACTACATTACATTTTCTTAGGAGTACTATAAGCATTTCACATTTTATCGCTAATATCTCAATGGACTTTCCACTCAAATACTATAGCTAGCTATACTTAGCATACATACAGAGTTTGAGATATAAAATCTAAGGTTTTCTTTGTCCACATAGTAACTTAAGTCAAACATTTGTACGTCTTTAGCTGTGAATAATATTTTACTTATTATACATACATATACTTTTGGAATTTTATGCACATTTCATGTATGTATATATTATACAAGTCCCTTAATCACTTAGCAACATATTGTTATATTATTCATTTGAACTCTCCTTGTGGATTTGAATAAGACTTGAAAAATGCTTTTAATTTAATTCAAAGGAATCGTAATTACAATTTCTTTGTGGATTGAAACCATATGATTCGATATAACGTAGTGCTTAGTGCTTAGTAAGTATTCACAGGAATCGTGGTTGTTGTTTACTATAAGTGTTGAAATGAGATACACAGTGGACCTACAATGAGATTGGTGATGTATTATGAGAGAACGGTGGAAGTCAAAGGAATAAAATTATTTGCAACACTAAAAGTAGCGTATCACATAAAAGTGGTTCTCTGTTGACAGTGAGGTGATTCTATTCAGTGCTGCTAAAATCACAGCCGGGCGGCATAATGTCGTTACGAGATTGAGATGGAGTCAGCTCTGTTTGTTTGACAGTGGAGAAAGGAGGAGGACAGTTTGTTCTGTTTCAGATAGAAAGTAGCTGTTGATATATGTAACAACATGGCATTCGTGGCGTCACCACCCAGTCTCCCTGTCCCTACACTCTTCACAGCTCTTTGACTGTATTTACTGCTGTCCTTTTATTACATACACCCTTTTTATCTCATAGTACACCAAACAAAACCAAAGAAAACCAAATCTGATATTTAACTATACATATTTTGTATCACGTATAGACATCTCAAATGTAGGGCTTTATTTCAAACTAACTCTCGGATAGGTATTAGTATATTATCTGTACAGTTATTATAGTACCTACAACTTATATAGGTAGGTACTCATGCATTGTCAGTTTGTTACACGAATCTGTCAATGGATTCCTAGCCCTTGTCTTTGGATTTGACTTCAAGGCGAGTGAAGTCATGTTGTGGGTTCAATTTAGGTACTCTGTTTTTTAGACTCAAATAGGCTGGTTCCAATTCAATGGATTGAACACATTATCAGATACTGTGGATATAGATGTTCGTTGTATAGACCATTCCCATGCCGGGGGTGCGATTTTAAACGTTCAAAATTTTGAGGCCGTGGAAATGATTTCTCACCAATTTATTATACTCTTTTTAGAGCAAACTCAATATTTTGATTTACAGACATAAGACTATGTACTCAGAGTTTAATCCTATGACAAAGACATATACTATCCAGTGACAAGCAATTTAACAAACTATCTAATATTTACAATTGTGATTTTCACGTCACGGCTAATATACCATCGCAGCTCTAAGCCAACTCTAGTTACTGGGTAGTCACCAGCGCAATAATTTATTGAGTTATATTCCATTTGAGAGAATGCATGTATAGAATCTGTATCTATGAATGGACTTTGTCAAATGTATTATCACACCGGACGTTCAAATTGGAAATATTATAGATGTTTTAACTTCATGGCATTTTACAAAAGCTACCATGTCGCCTCCTTGAGAATTCAATGATTTCAACCAAATGAGATATTTTGTGCAATTTTTGATGATAAATTTGATTTTATGTTGTATTTCCGACTTTGCAATTTTATATCCCGGAAAACATAAACTCAATTCATAATAATATAATAAGATATGATATACCTTAACTATACATGCAAAGTTAAAGCTTCCCAATAATTCTTCGTTCGGAATTTTTTTGAGACTCGTTAATTTATCTTGAGTATCACAAAAGTAAAAATGATTAAATATATGTATCTTTAGTGTTTATTATACTTATCCAATGCAATTATTGTAATGACTTTGAAAATAGGATGATAAGGTCACCAGTTTGCAAAATGCGTATCGGGTTACAAACGCGCAATTCGAAATGAAATGTAGATTTGGATGATGCAAACAAATTGCCTTAAATAACAATAGCTCGACAAATATTTTCTTTTATGTTAGTGCAAGAGCACCAGGTAGAGTTGGGAAAGTTTTCGCACCAACTGAGTATTGATTTTACTAAACAAGTATCTGCGGTCAAATGTCAGTCTTTATAAACAAGGAATACAAAAGAGTGACATACCTGCCTACGTATGTAAAGCTTTTCTAAGAATGTAAAGCTTAGTTGGATTTCAATTCACTGGTGGATTGAGTAGCTATAGTGAGTGCGAGTGAATAAGGAAATTCGATACGATATTGGTAATGCGGTCATGGATAAAAGTTTTACAAGTTGTATGAAAGAAAGACAGTATTCATTTCCTCGCAGGGCGTAAGTAAAGGCATAATAATTTGAGCCAAAATACATTCAAGAATTACGAAAGACTAGCATTACTGCGTCCTCATTCAGTCACTGACGATAAAGCTTCAGCTAGTTTTACTTTCATACTTTGATATTATTGGAGAAAGCAACTGCTGCTAATGCCATTACTCCTTCATCCTCCTATAAGTAGTGCTACTCATAATATAAGGTGTAATTGAAAGTGCATGCGTCCTTATGTTTACTACTATGTATATTCATAACAATGATATTGCTTTACTTTTACTGTCAGTTTGCCTTCTTATATTATAGGCATATTTTTAAAAGGCAATTGGAAGTGTGTGCCAAATGCATTGAGTGAAAGCTCATTGTACATAAAAGCCATTACTCACGTCTCATTTTATATCCATATCCATACACTAATACTATGTACCTATAGCATGATGCACAAAGCGTATGTTGTGCCTAAGTGGAGTCAGCCACGTTATAAAGGATGTTTGCGTTGGTGATATAGCAATACGTATGTTATGTTATGTGTGATTCAGTGTTTCTGTTTATACTCGACGTCAAGAGACATGTCAGCAAAGTGCAAAGCACAGTAGCAGACCTCGACTTTTAGCTAGAATTTTTTGAACTGCATGATGTTCATTCATTTGTATGTGCATTACTGGAGTCCTCCTACTGCAGTTTTGCTGAAGCTGTTTAAGTGGCCTACGGAGTTCCGTGGGTTAACAATAAGACAGTTTATATTTCCCATATGAGTTGACATCAAATGAGTTGTTGGCACTTGAAGGAAATATTACTTGGAAATTACTTTATGGACAGGCAACGTGGATGCTTTCAAGGACTTGGCGTTAGACTTTGGCTGCACATGCAATCCTTACGGAAAACTTTTTCGTTTGCGTTGAAAATTCATACATTCAAATCAATGAGCCGAGAAACACATTTATTGTTCCCCAAAAACCATAGCATAAATAATAAGCACGCAAAATTTTCCTCTTTGTATTCTTGTCGCAGGAATCCCCATTCTGTTTATTGTTTGCTATTATTTTCAGTGCGTTCTTAGTTGTTACATCTGACAGTAAGATTGTGCTCAGCACTTATGTCTGAATATAAATAATTGCTTACTATACAACTTTCCCTTTTATAACATAATATACAGATATTGTATTAACAAAAGTTATGGTAAAAGCTACTTCAACAATTCCAGGGTTGATTTTGAGTCACCCTCAAACCTTAATATGTTGCAAAAGAACCCCTGGAAAAATGGAAAAGTAAAGAGGATGTCAGCTACTGTCAGAAGCTTCTTCTTTACAAAAATGTAACTTCATTTGCAAAGTTTTTCTAAAACCTACAATATGAAGTTGAAATTGGTAATATTAAAAGAATTCATATTGTGCTATTATATTTTGATGGAATGCAATATTTTACAGAGTAAGCTGTCAGGTTTTATACTTATTAGGTATGTTCTACGTGAATTTGCTCCTCGTTTTCTTTCACATTGATAGAAATACTTCTGAGTAGTGATTTAATTTCACACAGTTAAAACGTTTTTTTCTGTCTCTGTTTCCATATCTGGGAATCTAAAATATTCTACGTCTTTGATGCATGGATACAATATTTTACAGATGTACAATGTTCGCCTGTACCTACTTTTGGATTTCTGTGAAATGGGAAGAGTTTTAGTAAGACAAAAATATTAAAAA
The DNA here is from genome assembly GCA_034694085.1 of Pogonognathellus longicornis. Taxonomy (NCBI): domain Eukaryota; kingdom Metazoa; phylum Arthropoda; class Collembola; order Entomobryomorpha; family Tomoceridae; genus Pogonognathellus; species Pogonognathellus longicornis. The sequence goes on from JAQFYB010000642.1 coordinate 26,664, forward strand.
CGCTGGGTTCAATCTCAAAATGTAAAAGTTTTAGCTTTGAATGCGGAATGAGTGCTTTTTTCATTTCAAATTTGCATTGAAATTGAAATAAATGCAATAAGAAATACCAATGTGGAATGATTTATGTGGTAATAACGTTAATGTGCCAAATATAATAGTATGCCTATTCAGTTCCTCATGGAGTTTTGATGTTTCCAGACGTTTATCAACACCACCACTATATATTTAGCCTTGACTCGTATTCATACAAAGAGGAAATTTCGTATTGTCAGAAGCACAGACGTTTATTTCACATTCCTTTAGAGAATTTATAATTTTTCCTGCACACAGTAGAAATCCCCAGATCTCTTAGCGCTACAACGAAAACCATTTATTTATTCATATTTCCCATAAACATCAAAAGTATTATATACTGCTCCCACAACGAATCAGAAGCTGTAATATGCATACAAAGTAGAAACTTACTAATGAATGCCATTTTTGTTTAAGCTGTGCAAGCCATTTAATGTAGAAGCTTTGAGATATATAAATAATACAAAAATCTTGTAACGAACGAAGGCCGTAAAGAATGTCAATTAATCTAATGAGTGGATCTTAATTATTTTAGTACTTAAGCCGATTTAGGAAAATTATTGTCGCCTCGTTAAAAAAACTCATTATGCATAGAGTATAAACACCCAGTATATATAGAAGCCCATGAAAGTTGGCACACATCGATTTTATATCAATTGGCACTATACTCTACACAATTCTCCATGAAGTATTATACAGTTATCACAATAATAATATTTCTTTTTATTTACCATGCACTACAACATTGCCTCAATGTGATGGGAAATGTTCTAAGGAAAGATAAAAGTCGCAATGGACCTTACTCCATAACCCAGGCTTAGTGTAATCCGGCAAAATAAAGAGAAAGAAAAATCGAAAGTTTCGAGAGTAAAACACACTTTGATGATAGGACGGGGATTGTAGATTGCAGACTCCATGAGTCTCTCTGTCGTATTATATGCATTCAGCCTACATTTTCGATATATAGATCAGAGGGGTTATTACAGAACGTGGAATGGGTACAGAAAATGTTTCCACTTAACTGTAGGCAAGAATAGCCCAGACCCATTGATTTCCTTAGCTTTAGCGACATTACTACTATTATCTTATGTGAGCTATGATGCCAATGGCAATGCCTAACCAACAGAACTAAGGAACACAAAGACATTCTGCGATAGCGGATTTGTAACTGTCACTGTCACCACAACCACTAGAATTTGCTGGAGTGAAGGACGACCTAATACTACAATCACAATATCTCTTACCCACTCCCATTTTTACTCTAAAGGTAATTCTGCGGCTTTTGTGGCATAATCAACCCAGTCCCACACTCTGCACTGTAATTTGTAAACACAAGAAATAATTCCCATAATTAAATTCTCATCCTTAAAAGCTACTCGCAGCACCCTAATGAAAACTTCATTTAACCACATTGTCTCTAATAATACGTTGTCAGGCTTGCAATTCATGAAACTTCTCCATTTACAACTAATGCTATCTTCCACTAATAAAAGCACACTGAGTCAAGACTCGCCAGAACTACTAATCGTGTCCAGCAGACTATGGCAAAAGAAACTATAGCACAAGATTTTGTGCAATAATTACCTACCTTTTCTGTAAGTACTGCGCTGAAGCAATTTTCAAGTATAACTGCACTATAATTCAATTCGATATTATGTGATAGCAACTGTGATAAATATGTATCTGTAAAGCGATATGGCTATATCAACCAAAGGTACATATCTACACTTAAATACATGGTATGTGGAAAGTTCTCTAACAACTGATGAAAATCTCTCCGTGCATGCACTGCGAAATTAGAATCGTTTAAATGTTTGTCCATTCCACACATTTCCGAATTCGACTCAATTCTCATTCAATTTTCAGTAGAAAATATCCATTCACAGCCCTATACAGCTCTATCCTCGAATTTTTAATTACTTATGATCAAGAAGTATTATTTCTAGCAAAGTATGTATAGTCGTTTATAACAACGGAACAACTCGTCAGTGTGTAACATTGTTGACTTAATTTTTAGAACAAGCGCAAATGACAACCTTACAGTTTTATAAATGCATTTAAAATACATTTAAACCTTTTTTGTGCGTATTCAATATTAATTACATGTCAGTAAAAGCATGGACAAGAAACCTGATGAACTGGAATTGCTTTTCCCCCCCGGAGCGTATCAAAAACACATACTCAATGGATAAATTATTTACTATGACTTTCAGCTTGCTTTTTATGGTCCTTGATCAAAGTGCTGCATTATTGCATTTACTCTGCTGCAATGGGAGGCTAGGAGACTACCTACATTTAATTCAACACTGTGTACTTGTTGTATAATCTACCATTGAATGGTTGCTCCTGCAATCTTAATTGTGATTGCTAGGATGATAATATGGAACTTGTAAGGAAATCTAGGAGTGCCAAAAACCTGTAATTGTCACTAGCACAGTTGTGCATGTCCGTAGTCATGTTGCGTGTGCTACGGAGATTAAATCGCCTTAAATGTATCGATTGAGACTTTGAGACGCTGCAAGAATATTTTGCATTTGACAAGTCATTAACTCTACTACTACAACATAGACACTTCTATTCCCACAGCTGTTAGTAAAACAGTTATTTTATTTATTAAGCATATCACTTTGTACTCTAAGTAAGTATTACGGTGGGTCGTAAACCGCTTTATTAAGGACAAAGAGATTTGTTTAATTATAACTTGTTGATTGTAGGAACAATTAACACGTTCTAGTTCCCCTAATTGTTGTTTTAATCCGTTTAACAAATACTGTATTGCATACCGTATTGCAAGTACACATCTCCCTTACAAACTTTAAACCAAAATGAATAGATTTATACGTACGCCAAATTAAAATGAATTATATAGATCCTTGAGCTGCATGGATAAACCTTTCTTTACAGTAATAGCAATAATACTCCCCAACACTTCATTACATCAAAAGATATTGCAACCCTATTATTAATGGTACCTATGTACTTACTAAACTTATTTATTACTTAAATGGGTGCGTGTTGGCTAGGTGTACAGAATTACGGCCCCACACTATTCAACTAGTACGAAGTAAGTCTATATAATAGTGGGTACTCAATTCTCTTTTGTTTGCATTGGATACAAAGCCTTTTTCAGCTATTTTGCAATTCCTGCATTATAAATACAATAGCAAGCATGAGTAAACAAAAAAGTTCTAGTTAGGTGTTTGAGACTATGCGAGCAATGCTTGTAAGTCAATTATGCATGAGATAGTTTTTGGGTTCACATTTTTCTTGTCAAATAGTAAAAAGGTTTGCTGAATGCATAATGCATAGGGTTGTGAGAGTGAGTGTGTGTGTAATCCTTCGCCTGAGTGATACCTACTTCATTGACATATGAAGGTTGATGTAACAGGAATAAGAAAGTACACACGGGTTGTGGTTTTAACATTGGGAACAGCCGATGCATTACCATTAGCGTGGTGCAACACTCTCAATAGAGATAGAGGCTGACAGGGGCAGTACAAATTGAAATAGACATGAACAGTGCATGCCTATTGCCTACTTAAGGAGCCCGAAATACAAATCCTGATGTTTGAGCTCACAATGGCGACGACCAACAAAGGCGTCTTATTCTTACTTATAAAGACTTGTGTTGTGAATGGTGTCAATGTATGCTTTTGGTAAGACAACTTATGTATGTATTTATATATGTATGTATGTACGTAAGTATGTAGGATCATAACTCGTAATGTTGGTTGCTTGTAAATGTATGGGGTCGGAGGAGAGGACGGGCATTTGAAAATGGAACAGTGCATTAATGTGTAAATGAGGATGCATAACATAAGTGTGGCGGAGCCTGGGTCTCACAGATCGTTGCACCAGACATGCTGCTACTTTAGCGAAATAAAGCGCTTATTGGGAAGGATTGCTGCATGTAAACAATGAGGCAGCACTAGGGCCAGTCTGATTTGATGTAAAACTTGTATGAAGAAAGCTGAAATAAGTGGGAGAAGTGTAGGAGAGTACTAAGTCAGATAATGTGGAACATGAGGATGAAAGAAGCGTGCGAATTTAGAGTTCTATAAGATATATGTGTAGTCGCCAAGTACAAACGACAAGTGTCAACAGAGTGCCAAGCAATGGCCATAAATTCCACTGCCAGCTTTTCACCAAGCTCACGTATTACCACAATAGCCGGCGTCTTTGGACCTGACCATGAAGCTATATGTTCTAAAATATGGCAGTCACTTGCAATCATTTAGCCTAATATACGAGCCATTCCCTAATAGTACTAACCCGCTACACACATTTTCAATCCTTTATCTCTTTTCTGTGCAAAGATATCAAGCGATATGATTTTCTACGTGCGGAACTGGGAATGTTCATTGAAACAAGTCTTTCCCAGCTCAACATCAACTATACGCTAAGTGAAAGTGAAAGCCAAACAGGAGTTGAATCTAAGTCGAGTCAATTTAACAGAAAACGTGTCCGCATCCAAAGTTTGGGAAATGGCGACAAATATAAGAAGGAAAGATAGATGTACTTAAACACATTAAATGTCTTCATGAGCGTATAAAATATTATGTACTCCTAGTTAGTACAAGCTATACCTACCTATCATAGCCATATCATATTTGTGTATCGTCTGTGTATCACATTATTCTATAAGAGTGCAAGACTAATGTGCAACATTACTCCCTACTTGAGAAACACACCACCTAAAGATACAAGGAGGAGTGTGTACAAAAGAAGGAAAAATGGCATGATTGATGAGTGTCCGGATGAGTTTGTCGGGACAACACCATTTCCCATTCATTCGCAACCTCTCAGCTACTTCTTTGACACACAACTTGCCCTTAGTCCTTTGCCATGTCATTTTCACTGTCGCATATATTCACACCAAAACTTTGAATGCAGTATAGCTCATATGTAGATAGGCACACACATACAATATGTGAATAAGTGGCGGAATGACTATTAGGTGAAGCGGATACTATAATGTATTGTATGAACATAATACAGCAGAAAGTGTCGTTTTACACTTTCCACCCGGTATCTAAGTAATCCTGGCAGTCTCCAGATGGAAAAGTTAACCACCGTTGTCCACATCATAATATGACATTAGCCTACTTAGTCTACACTTTTGGCTGTTAGTCATTTTCCTTTGCACAGTAACACCCACACATATCATATAGATATGTACATATGTATGAATAGTGGAGTATCTAGGGACGACACAAAGCGAGACGACGAATTCTGGTTGGAAGTTATACAGGAAAAGACATGAAAATACAGAGATTGTGAATGTAAAGATATTAGGAAAATAATGTTGCCACTTGAACAAGAAACGGGGGTTATAGGATAGGACTGTGAAACAGTTGCATCTTTGTCGAGTAAAGTTTTCTCGACTTTATTTGGTTGGTGAGTGTGAGTGAGATGAGTGGAGTGAGGGAAGTGATGGAGACTTGGAAATCTTTTCGGAGCGTTGAAAGCCCGTTTTGAAAGGATGCAATGGTTAAATGTGAGAAGGGTGTGTGAGTGGCGACATAATACATCTGTAACATCGCCGAGCGACCTAATCCGACTTTTGGTAATGTAATGCCACCTTTATACAAGTACATAGAGTAGAAACTCTTTTCTATGTATATATGCGACATGCTACTCTCATTCAGATGAGCGTCGCAGTTATACGGGTAATATGAGCCATATGTATGTATTTATAGATTTGAGAGTGCATGTAAGTACAACTATATAAGTGGCATGCATTAAGCAGATATTAGTTCTACATCGAGTATAGAGACGTATCAAAGCTGCACGTACAAAGAACAACATTAGTGCTCTTTCCAGGTTCACAAGAAACGAACTGGAAGTCCTTGTGGGTTAAGCAAATGGAATTTCTATAACCTTGCTCGTCTTAATGTAAATTTATATGCTATCTGATTCTCTTGCAACACAGTTAGTCACAGTTAGTGAGATAGTTTGCCTAGCTCTCAGTGTAAATACCCGTCGACTTTAGGAAATTGCACTTTAAGGAACTATGAAATTTCCGTAAAATATCTCATCGCTCCGTGCGAAACGGGAGGTTGCGAAAATATGAAAATGGATGAGGAAAACCAATACAAGTCATTTTCCTTGTTCATTCCTACAGAATTTTGCATGTGCTGTGCAACATTGTGCGAATGTTATTTTGTGAAACACTGTTGATGTACCTACGACTCGGGTAGATATCCGTGTGCATTATTGCTTTGTGTAAAACAGGTAGAGCAATAATAGTCGAGAGGGAGAAGGATATTGGTACTTTGGAGAAAGCTGTAGTGACTTAATTCAAATAAAAATCACACGACTACATGTAAGTACTCTAAAGATAGTCTAGAAAGAGTGAAACATTAAAAACAACTCTCAGAGACTATTAAAAAGCATTTGATCTCACAGTGCCCCATTTGCGATGTTTTTTTCATCAATAATTCCAGCCTTCGAAGATGGCTCTATTGTTCTAGACATTGCGAATGGCTTTTCAATCCCAATTTGTATGTATTTATGGGTTGAAAGTTTTTGAAACAAGTTTTTTGTTGTTCTCGACAGCTGAAAGGTAAGCCTATGAATCGGAAGAGACTTCATGGCGCTCTTTTGACTTTTCATTTGAGGATTGGAGAGAAAAAGAGGGCAAAGGTTGGAATTCAACAAAAGGATGCAATCCCGTCAATTGTCATGCATTAGTGACTTTGCATTTTGTCATTCTCAATCTGTCGTCGACAAGAAGATAGAGAAGAAAGACAAAGATGTTTCCTTTCAGGTGGAACATAGAAAGGGACACAGAAATACTTAGTGCATCCGACCAGAATACCTAAACGGAATTTCGACAAAATTCTACTTCGCCACTTGCACTTCTGGATGAAAAAGAGCTTGGAAATGAAAGCAGACATCTAAATTGTGATAGAGAAATGACTCGGACAAGGACTCCTCACAACGCTCAACCGACTAAACTATAAGCACAATGCAAAATGGCAACTTTAAGTGGAAATATAATTTCCCAGTTAAGGTAGCAGCATACTTAGTGCTGATGTAGCGAAGGTGCATGATAGAGAGAGAGAGAGTTGAGTGAAGATCATGTTGGATCTCTTTCCGTCCTTCATATTTCCATTAAGCATCAGCACATTTTACAATCCACTCTGAAATGAGAAAGTGTATGCGGATGTGGAAAGCCGTAGTCCAACTTTCCCAATGGCTTCTTTTAAATGACATAAACAGATACCTCGCTCCAGCTACACATAAAAGGTGCACGCGACGACGGAGGCTTTGAACAAGCTCCTGCTCCAACAAATACTCCACTACTTGCCAAGTACTTACTGATGTAGTTTTAGGTAGATATGAGAATTTTTACTGCAATAGGATTGCCCTTGTTGCAGTAGCTGTTGTTTCGTACAGTGCTCGACCTCTCTGCGTCGTTATTACAGCAGAACAAAATAAAGTCAGCATTGCTTTCTTTGTTTACCCCTATTTGCCTCCTCTCTCAATTTCATTACTCTGCCGTGTGTCTAACTTTATTCCCCTTCCATTGTACTTTAGCTCGTTTTTCAACAACGCAATTTGTGCAGTGCAGATAACACGAGTCTAAATACTACAACACAACCTTCTGTGTAAACCTGTAGAGAAGAAAGGCAAAATAAGGTCAGCTGTAGGTTCCAGGTAGTCATTTCGTGAATATGTATACACTATAAGGTGCTGGAAACGAGAAAGACAGAGAAAGAGTGAAAGAGTGAGGTCGAATTCGAGTGGGAAATTGAACCAATGTGAAATAGAATTCTTTACGTCATACCTACAGAGTAAAGGAAATGTCGTAAATATGATTTGGATATTTGCACACAATTACCATTAGCTTACGAGTACAAGACAAAGTACTTACGTAAAAGGCTTTATAATGCATCACCCTAATGAAAAAGAGACAAGTGGAGAATCTGAGGAGACGAGTGCTGTGATGAGATGAGATGAGATCTCATTCTTATTGTCGCCCACTAAGTCTTTAGCCTAATGCACGAATTTAAATACCCGTTGTAAAAACTTCCAACTCAGATGAATAATGAGAATGTAGTTAGGACGAGACAGAATTAAGGGACTTGTCAATTACTTTAGGAGACACTAAATACTTTAGTTTTAATTCTACAACAGACTCTGCTACAATTAAATCCAAATGGCAATTATATTGTATTTCATATTATGTGACTCTCTTTTCTGATTGCCTTGTTAGCATGACGTGTGTATACCACATTCAAATCATTAGCAAATTAACTGATTTTCTGGCGACCATCTTTCAAATCAAAATTACTTGCTCATCAAAACATCAAAAATGGAAATGACTATATATATTGGAATTGAGCTACTTACTTTTCCCTTGCTCTAAATTGGAGGTTGAATGATAGCATGATGAGTATACAGGAAGAATGCTAATTATTGGTAGTTTTCGGTTTTATATTCCATAGTTAGCAAGTAATTAGCCAATGATTGCTATATTCATTTGCTAATAAACGGCCAAAATAAACGAGTTACCTATAACATTCTTCGCCTACAATATTTCCACAAACCGTAACATGGAATGTTTTAGTTTTTAGTAGCGTCATTAAAGGCAACCTTTAGTTTAGTGTTTTCTGAATATGTGTAGCAGTACATAGGTATTGTAGTATGTAGTTTGAGAATTTAAGGTTGGCTATGAGTTAGGTGGAAAGTAATAAGAAGGGGGTAATAACACTAGGAAGGAAGTTGAGTGAAGTCTTGGCATTTTCCTTTTACAAGTTTTACACCATCATAGAGATAGGTACAGAGGGCCGTGTTGAATTGAGTAAAGGCAGTCTGCGTGGTTCCGTTGTATTAATGAGGTTATGAATGAGAGGGAGTAATAAGAGGATATTGCATTGCCTGTACATTAGCATTATTCGATTGTTAATATTTTAATTGTCGCGTAGGCAGCTTAATGGATTATTAAGACGTCGTAGTGACATATTGCGCAGAGGAATTGAGCGTTTTGTGGTATTAGTTACCTATAGGAAAGTGTAGAAAATAATTAAGCGTAGAGTGGAATAAAAGGCTTCTGTCTGTCTACCTCTTGCCTGGATTTGTAAATTACAAGTCACATCCGTGCTTTTGATAAATTCCTGCAAATTGTATGTGGAGCTGGAGAACGAGTTGTCTGCAATTTGATTATAATCTGGAAGAACATGATCATGATGATGAGACGTTGCTGGTTGGGTTGGTCGTGGCGTCTCTTGTGCCGCTTAGCTCTACTTACACACAATTACAATCTGGCCAAGCCTAGTCCCGTAACGAGATTTCCTCGAGTGAGTGACTGAGTCCCTCCCCACTGCCTGTTCTATGTATGGGTTCTCACCCAACAACGGCAGACTTACAATGTGGCTAACGAACAGTCAATCGCTAAGGCAAGGGCATAAGTAAAGTTGAAGCTCTGTGTGCTTATTGTTCGTTTCGCAATTCTATTGAGGCGAAGAGAAAGCCAACTGATTTGTTGCCACCACAATCCCGTGATAACATCCTTGGGTTCCACACACCGAGAACCCTGTTCACATCTCCTGACCTCATTTGACCTCCTCCAATTTTCCAGTAATATATCTAACGCAATCCGATCTCAGCCGCATGCAACTCCAAGAAATGACTGGAGCACTGGAGTACTAGTGTTCACAGCAAAGGAGTTAAGTGGTAATGTATAAAAGCCAAGGTTTAGCAAGTCTAGCACTCAAGGCACTCCTCCTGCTACACTTTGATGCTCTACGTATACACACAGCAATAATACCCGTCGTTGAGTTATGTATCAGCACTGGATTACATGCCCAGGCATTCTGATGCTCCACATTCTGTCCGAGCGGGAATTTAGTGTTGGCAAGAGATGGAAAGATATAGACACGACATGAAAAACACAAATTCAAGCTCAGTTTTCGTTTCTCTGTGTGTGAACAAACAGTGAAACACCTAACCACCTACCTACCATACCAACCCACACTCAGCTCAACTTTCTCTCCTCGTATTTCATTAAATTTCATGATATTTTACAGGTCTGTCTGCCTCCGTGTCCGTCACTTCAATAAGTAGTCTAGTAGTGTGATCACTAGCATATCATACTTTCCTCTTCACATAAAGACAACGCTTTTTCGACCCTACTGATTCCTCTGTGGTTTTATACAGTCCCTCGATTCCTTAGTGTATAGATCGCTCTCTCTCTCTCTTTCTCTCTCTCTGTTCTCTGTTTTGCCGCTCATGTCGGTACGAATATTATTTGGTCTAGTGCAACCCTTTGCAATACAAACTGCTCATCTGAACAGACGCTTTTCATTTTCAGACTTATGCATGTATGAACATAGAAATAATAAGGACGGACGTATGAAACCGTGTACACTACATTACTCTCTATATTAACTATATTAGGTTTCATGTTCAAGGCTCACCTATGAAACACATGAGGAGCTCATGATGAGGTTTGAGAGCAATCATACTCTATCTGCGTGAATACACATCTCAAACTTTAGCATGATACCTAGCCAAGCAAAGGATTTAAGTCCCAGATATACAATGGCAAAATGAGGATAAAGAACTTATGTGGAATTTACCGGTTCTTAGATGGAAATGAAAGTCCACCATCAATGTCCACCGTAGTGCAGCACCACAAAAACTTCAAGATTTTGCATCACACTCTGGATTGGATACTTAAACACCGAAAAAAGGTTTTCTTCTTATGGAAGGAGCACTACTATATTCTTAAATGTATAGAAAGGTTCGAGACTCGAGGTAGATTTGATATATGGACACTTAGAAAGCTAATATTACTTAAAAGGTTCTTGGGGAAACACCGAGTTCTTATACGTTGTATGAAGTGTGTGGGGCAAATTGATAATCTTGTTCTTTTGTTGAATTGTTTGTGGATAAGAGTGCAGAATGACGACTAAGCACTGTTCAACTGTAACACTATAATATACTGTCTGTATAATATCTAGTTCAAGGAGTAAATTATGATGGGACTTGTAAATTATGAAGTTGTGAAGAAGTTCGTAAGAGATATGGTAAAATATTTGTGAACGGTTGCAAGTGTCTATAGGGTAGACTATTAACAAGATTTATTGCTTTTCGGTTGAAGTGAGAGAGGAGAATTCAGAAATGATTCAAATTAAGTTCACTAATGCAAGGTTCATTGGAAATAAACTGTTTAATATTGATTCAACAATGATGAAAGCTACGATTCGAAAGTGGTAGTAACCAACGGAGTCCGATGTCTTCCAAAGACTCACACCTGAAACGTTATAAGAGCACGTGCTTCTACAGCCGATATCAGTGAAACACTAATAACAGGGCAAACAGAGTCGAGGCTGCAATGCAAAGGATGGATTCAGCTTGCTGGAAGTACTGAATGTCGGCGCACGCATAGCTCTGTAATAAAATATATTTTCTCTCTGTACTTTGCCGTACACCCACCTATACGTCTTGCCTTCTCTTTTATATTCTCGTAATACAAGATGTGAACAAAATATTTTAAAAGTACTGTATTGTGGTACTACTACCAATGCTAACATTAATGTACTCGTGGCAAGGACACGTCTAAAATACAAAAATAATGAAGAAATAAGTTTATTACACAGCCGCAATAATTATGTCTGAAAATGTTCTTTTCACACAGAAACATACCACCACAATTTATTACTAACCCATAAAATATGAATCTGCTTGTACTATTTGCACTGGAAATTAACAAGGTAAGTATTTTCTGCATGGCAACTTGTTTAAATCTATTGATAAGCTTTATCTCATTCCAACCGCTGCATGCCAACAGTAACTTCGCTTTTATTTACTAACTAGATAGGTACTAAGGTAGTGCTGTATGAATTAGTAGTCCATGCATGTCTTTCTGGTTTGGGTCATTTTATTTCGTTAGTTGTGAAGTACCTTGTGGAAAGTGCAGAGTTAAAGTGTCTAACTGCATGTACAATGAGTGTGGGCAAGTTAGTTGGATAAATTGAAGAAACATGGAGCATTTCCGCCTTAGGGAGCAATCCATGTGACCAACACAAGACATCTATTTGTTAGTGGTGCTCCGTTTTTCTGATTGTGAATGCAAATAACATTAGTTTTACTATGTCACGCTATTTAACAAAAACTCGTAGTTTCCAATAAGGTCGTGACTACAAGTGCACATTTCGCTCAAGTGCGTAATACTAGTCTGTAAGTAAGTTGTCATAATTTTCGCAGACTGAAATGTTGTTTACTATTAGCATTATCGTATTATCTTGCACAGATAAAGTGTAATATGCGAGTTAGTCCGTGCACTGTATAGTTATACGAGAATACATTAAAACTCTCTGTCTCTTGAATGCTAGAATATGCTCGTGGAAACCAAGTTTAAATATAAGTAGATACATTTGCAGTGAAAGTAAACATGCAATACATTAGTAGTAACTCTTGTGCATTATAATAGAAATATTTACATAGCGTTTTAGGAAATATTATAGGGAAATGGCAATGTAAATACTATCGTTCCAGTATAATATTCTGATAATCCACGCTGATAGGAAGTAATGGTACACTGCTCACACTAATATAATATAAACAGACTTATATCTAGATATACCTATTTACTTTGTGCGCGTAGGAAGTAAGAGTACACACAACAGTACAATATTTATATTTAACTTCATAAGAAAGTGTATTGTTTACTTACAGTAAGAGTAATATGAGTTTTATTATGTAATGTTTCTTTTCTCTTCAATACAGTTTTTGACTAGTATTATCATTCTGTACAATTCCGTAGAATTTACATAACTGAGTATTATATAACATTCTTGTGTCTGCATTGTATGCCACAGTGCCAATGCAAACAAATCATGATCGAAGAGCTTCAGATATTTATGTACTGCGTAAACAAACAGAATGTGTTCTTGTATGTGTGTGCTCTGTCAGGTTTAACTCTCTCATGGCCGTTTAATCGAACCAATGAATGTTTAGCGGATAAATAGTTTATGGTGTTTGATATAGGACGAGATGGTGATATGTCGTTTGCAAATTGTGCATTTTTCTAAAGGGTGAGATGGAGAGAAGGAAGCAGAAATGGGAGATAATAAACTGAGAGGGATTTCTCTACACAACATTCAAGTCCTTGTATTTATTGGGTGTATAAGGATGAGAAGACATGCCTGATTTGACGTTGCATGGAGAAAGCAGTAAACGCCATTCATGTAAGTCACTTAGGATCCTCACTTTCACCTCGTTTCTCAGCCACCGGCCTCCTCGCTTTCTTTCTTTCTCAAGAGAAAGTCGTTTCTCAAGACTTTCTCTTCATTTTGTAGCACTGCAACTTTAACATTATTATGGCTATATATATCACACACGAGCCATTTCGTCTTCGACAACTTTCACTCGCTTCAACATACCACTCTTTTAGTGCTTTCCCTTGCTCTTCCTAGTACTTTAGTCGTGTAGTCAACCTATTTAGTCAAACTCTTTGGCATGTCCGACTCGCTTGCTTTCTCCGGCTTTCTCTCTATTGGCATAATACATTTAATGGAGGTGGGCGTATTACCCCTCGTTCATGTCGCCAGAATATTTGTTGCAAATATCACCCTTTAAAAGGAACAAGTTGAGCTTTAGTACTTTATACGTTTTAAAATACAGTAGAGCTGTATGGGAGAAAGGATTCGAAAATCTTCCAGGCAAGCTTCTATTTCAATGAATTACCATGTCACCAAGAGTTTTTTATCTCGTGTAGTACACACAATTGCTTGCTCATTCGGACGCGCAAATTTTTTTGCTACTTTATTACAACATGAATGCAATGACACAAGAAAGTTGCAGGGACAATGGCGAAAGTTGTATGTTGCGAAGAATTAAGTACAGATATATCATGCAGAGATTACGTTTCTTATACACAACTTGTTGTATTATTAAAATCACAGTGTGTACAATTCAATTCCTATTGTCCATTGTTGATACTTGATAACAGGTATTTAGAAGTGAATGTAATTACTGTAGTATTTTCATCTCTCAATACAAATAATGTCATAACCATTGTATTTATTACATGCAATTTTAATGTACTTTCAGCTTTCGTCTTTCAATTTGAAATGTTTTTTTTATCTTTTCTAATATTTATTTTATCGATTTGGCAAAAAATGTAATCCGTTAGAAATAGTATTTTAGCAAATGGGATTTCATGTCTAGTTTCATTTTGTGCCAGCAGCTAATAAACCATAAAAAATCATGTAAGTCAGTTGCAAGTCATAAAGAAGGAGGGGAATCAAGTCTTAAATGAAAGTTAGGCTAGTAATTAACAGATTCATTCATTATATTTACATCATGTTCCATCAGGGAAAATTCTTAAATATTTATCTTATACATGTAAAATCCGAAAAGCCGTATTAATTATAATTGAATGAAAATTTTACTTAATGCACAATTCTTTTTAAAATAAAAAATTATTGTTACTTTAAAACAAGAAAGTGGTAATTACCTTAAAAATGATCAATAGTTAAAATAACTCTTAATGCGTAAAAATTAAAATTGCTTAGTATTATAATTTAAAAATTAAAATGATTATTAGTTGCCTTCAAAATTGAAAGATTCTTAATACTTTAAAAAACGAAGATGTTTAAGTCTTCAAAATTGACAAATTCTTACTACTTTAGAAAAGGAACATAAATCTACTCCAGTATGGATCTCTGATTCCTGTTCCATCATTAAGTGCATCGGTGACGCGCATGCGCTTATTAAGGAGCTGGGCATACTTTATATTTGTTTCAAAAAAGTTCACAGGGTGAGATAGATATACATAGACACACGGAATTAGATTGGTATAAAGTAGATTTTTTATCTATTTAATAAATCTATTTAATAAAGCACGGACTTTTGTCATTTGAACAATATAAGACTGATAATATTTTGGAGAATTCTCAATTCCGCGAGCTTCATAAATCCTAACTGAGATGCTATTTGTTTAAAGTCATTGTTATGACAGTCACAGTTTTATTTAATACTTTTCTGCCTTTTTATGTCTATATATAAATACAAAAATAAAAGAACTTACTTAAGCGAAAGAAGCAGAGACTTTTAAGAGAAAGTATGGGATTTCAGGATTGTACTGCGCCTTGACGTTCATTTAATGAAAGAAAAGAGTGCAGTATGAAAAGCTTGTAAAGCCTTACTCACCATAGGAAATTGAAGCTAAAGTACAAAAACGTTATATCCTTGAAATGAGGCAATATTCACCATTTTAATAACACTTTCTTGGAAGCTTTATTCCGCTATTTTTTGTTTTGAAATAGCGGAATACATTTGTTCCAATTTCAATCAATATTTTTCTATTTTTGCATTCCTTCTTACTGTCATTGTAATTATCCCGAAGGTTTTATATAATTATTTAATAAGCTGCAATAATTTGTGAGTATGTTCTGTTATTTAGCTTTAATATTTAGACATCATAAACAAGGATTTGTAAGGATTTGGAATTGTAGCATTGTTTTAGCAGTTTTCATATGTATGGAATAATAGCTAAGTCATAATCATAATGATCTCACTAAAATTGTAAAATGGGAGTTTCATCTAATTAGTGTTCCTATTGTACTAATACTTGTATATTATAGTAAGTAACCATAAAAGGCAAACCTACAATTGTATGGTGATACACTTACAAAGTTTACTTACAAACATGAATTATAAAAGTTACTGCGGAGTCATTTTCATCTGTCAGGGAGCGAGGAAAACAAAGCGATAAGTTTTGCGTCTGTTGAAATGTGGCCGTGAGGCATACAGCGCCAAAGTTATGCTCGTACCTATAAAGGAGTAGGTGGATATGGAATGTGAGAAAGAAGTGGCAGGTAGACACAGTGACTAAAACACTGTAGATGCCTACTACAAACAGTACGTAAACTAGGAGCTCTCTGTATATTCGGAGAAAGTATACACTATCATCACCAGTTTATAATATTGCAAACGTTCACAGCATACATTCACAGAATTTATGTTACTACTTGGGAATTCGAAACCGGATGGAGTATATGGGACAATAAATTATATTATTTTAAAGTTATACGTGTAGTAGTGCAGTGGAAGGAAATAATCGAGGAAGAACTACATAATCCTTTGTGTAAAAGTATAACCATATATAGTGCTAGTGCTGATTCTCCGGTTATTTAATTCCTCGATAGCGCCTTCCGTTTGCACAGTGCACGATATATTACTTGGTCGACATTCTCATTCATGCATGCTTATGTATATCTTCGTCATTTGTGTTCCTACCAATTCCGTATACAGAGAGAATAAAAATGTAATTGTCCCCCTCCCTGAATTCGCAAAAAAGTGGCAATTTTGCTGTAAAAATTCAAAACTCGCAACCTTTTTCTCTCTAACGTGCATTTTGATTTGATTGGATTCATTTTTCTCGCTGCGCTCGATAGTAGACACATTGGTAGCTTATATTATGATTTTTCCCTCCCAGAAATAGAATTCTAGATATGGCCTTGTTTCTAACTACAAACAACTTGAGCAAAATGTGTCAACAAGAGTTCCACCTTCTTAGAGTTAGCCAGCTAGCGATTTTGTGTCTTGATATAAAAATATAAAGAATTTTGTGGGATATAAAAATGGTGTTGGAAGTAGAAGTAGACCATATACTTTCTCTCAAGTGATGTGATGACAGCTAATGGGCACGAGAAACATTTTACTGGATTCTCGAACTAAACTATCTGTAGAAGTAACGTGTGGAACTACACAATCAACGATGGAATTTATGAGAACATAACCTTAAGAGTTATGAATTAGGCACACAGGCATCAAATATTCAAGGACACAACAAGGATCACCCACTGAACATCAGTGAAATCATCCTCTATGTATTGCTATCCCCACTCTCTTGCAATTGCTATACTAATCCTTCTTTGAAACTTCTCAGAAACATTATTGCTGAGGCAATAGGACTGACTCGTCCTTTTTGGCTACACGAAAACTTGTGTCGCCTTGAGACCCGCAAAGTCAGCGTCTATCACAAAGAACATTACACCTATGAGACTCAGATCAGAATTTCCTCTATTAACCAACATTATAATTTATAATATTACATATAATATGCTATTCTACTTATAAATGCATTTCATACCTATGCAAGAAACCAGCATACTCGTATGCATCTCTCGAATTCTTCCATATTCAAGAAAATAAACTATTCTCCTCCAACTCTAAGTAACATATACCGACAAATATTATTTGCTTAAGATTTGCATTGTTTTCTTTTATTATGATATCCAAGAAATCATAAAGCATATAGTTCATATGGTGAGCCCAGATTAAGTATATTATATAATCAAACTACATATTTTGTATCATACAAGTTACAGATAAAACTTTAATTTAACTTTTGAAGCAGAATGTGCACTTTGCTATTTGTGTGTTGCCAAATCTCTTTTGAAAACGTTGAAACAAAATATAAAGTCGAGAGCAAGGTACGCCATTTAATTGAGGGTACCTGTACTACGGCTAATAGGAGAAGCATTCAGTTATCGACCATCACACATTATTCTATTAACGATGTAGAAAACAAACGAAAAACTCAGTAGTGAGAACTCGGTGACTATAGGAGTAGCTAATAGCAATCTGAAAACTCTTATATAGACGAAGAAATGGTAAGCAGACTAACTACGTAATGATGTTCACTAAAGTATCACCAAGGAGAAATTGCCTACGCAAAAAGTAGAATTACATAGAAGAATTGCATAAGCAAGCATAAAGAATCGTATTATACCTTGAAAAATGCTTTCCATTTCTTTTTTAGAGGTATGTATGTGTGTTACTAAAGTCTCTTTATAACGAAAATCCCATTTTATTCAATTATATTCTTTTAACAGTATATTTACAAACAAAGTCTCCTGTTATGCAAACAGCTTATTGTTTGACGTGTTTTGTTAAGACTCATGTAAGTCTTTTTCAAAAAACAACAAAACAAACATGTAAGAGCTTTATACAATTATGTAAACAGGAATAATAATTGGAGGTTGCTTGAGAGATACTAATGAAAGAGCCATAGGCACCACTAACAAATGTATTCGTATGGATAGATAGTTTAGAATTTAAAAGAGTCTTGATTTTATAACTAAATACATGAAACAAAGGAATGGTCCTGTTATGTCAGAAGTACATACCTAGGCAGAACAAACACAAAATGACTCGGAGGATCCTGGAAATCAGCAAAGTTAAATATCTCTATATACCTTCTGTGAAAACAGTTGACGATATCATTTTGTGCGGTTCATGACATAATATAGCGATGAAATATTGAAATACATGTAACATATACACATTGAAATGAAACCTTGTATTAATGCATAAAGCTTCAATTTCATGCCTTGTATACATTATAATTAGCGCAAGTGGACCCTTGGGCTCAAATTACCAAAAACAAATTGATGATTGTTAAAACAACAAACAACGTAAATAACAGAACAAAAGAACTGCAGGCTTTACATTTACGCAAGTCAAAATTAAAATCAGAATAATCAAAGCCACTACTATACTACCCTAGGATAAAATGTTTGAAATGGACAACGAAGGTACTTTGCTACGATTAAATATCTGTTGTTGCATTATTATCTGACTACATGCATCACTAGCATTACTCAACCGAATTATTGTCGATCGACGCGAAACTGAAATCCATTCTGATCTCTTTAATACTTTGGAACACAAAAGCAACCGTATGGAATAACATCAAATCTACTATTACAAATTTAATACACATAAAATAAAGCAGAGGACCAAAACAACATGCCCAGGAGCTTTATCACGTTGTCACATGTAGACGTTAACATAATACCTCGGAGGTGTAATTTTCATTGTAGTCAAAATTCTCCTGTATAAATGCACACAGTGTCGGGTTTTCTAAACACACGTAATGGCAAAAAAGAATGGATTGCTGTTAGGGTTTGTACAGAAGCAACAACGAGGTAGATTAGCAATTGTGTAGTTGCATCAGATTGAGTTATTGAACGACAGGGCTAGAGATGCATTCAAGAGTGAACGTTACGCATCTTTGATTCTAAGTTTAGAATTGCCGTTGGAACTAAATCGATTGGCGTCATAGTAGCTTATGTGCTATGTGTGTTAATTGTGTAGTTTAGCGTGACTATGTAGGCAAGTTCGTAGAAAAGAATAATGTCAAATATCATTACACCGTGAACACATTTAGTACACAGCAAGACATTACATAAAATAAAATTGATATGGGACAAAATGTTTGCTAGCGCTTCAGGCAATATCAGCATTTTAACATGGGAGACAATGAAAAAAAAATCAGAATCTCAGCTTGGAGAATCTGTATTTACACAGCATTTAAATCAATTCTGGTAAGGATGAAAACATTTATTTATTATTTATTTAGAATAAAATTCCTATTTTAATTTACATTCATGGAAACTGTAATCTTAAACTAGTAGTACGAATGAATCATATATGCAAATATGAAATGTTTGAAATCGGCGTTTCCAAATTTTAAAAAGAACAGAATAAACAATAAATCTGCAAATACTTAGTTAATTATTGTTTCTTAAATAATTTTTGGAGGTTTGCTTCCATTATCCTGATCAAAATAACGTTTGACTGCGTTGAAAACTTTTTTAATATTATGTGTCATATGCCATCAAACACGCATATGAATGTCTGTCGAATTGCTCAATCTTTCTGACACTCGTCACTTCTCAATGACAGAGGTTTAATGGATATCTTCTCTCGAGACATCATATAATATTTACATATGCATGCATGCATGATGCATATTTATATTACTTAAAATTTAATCGCTTTAGAAGCTGTAACTTCAATTTAGTGTATGCTTTTAGCAGTGTGGAATTGATTAATATTACTAAAATAATAATACTGATCAGGCTTTTGGTAATAGAATGTATGAGAAACTGCTAACCCAATCGAGGAAACTTTACATTAAATTTGCCATTTGCGCGACACAGACAGACAGACAAATTTCCTGAAATTAACAAGTATCGCTTCCAATACTTAATAATAATTCTATGTACAAACTGTAACAGGAGGGTCGTTATCAACACTACTGGGGTACAGCGTGCCCTGAGAACGTGGCTAGTTAGTGTAATCAAAATTGTAAACACAGGTTAGTTACAAACAAGTTTCAAGTTGCATATCCACCACACCACCAGTATCATGTTGTGCATATCCCAAGTGTTCCTACGACATGACATTATGTTTAAATACCGTTTCGACTGTTTTTACTTCTCGTCCCGAGTCGTTTCCTGAAAGTACATAGTTATCAAAGTTTGCTGCATTCTCATTGAAAGTTCGAACTATGCCCTATTGGTAAAATGCAAATAAAATTCGAATAAAACTTCAACAGAGAAAGTACTTCAGATTTTATTGCGTGAAGCTGGAGCACTAGTAAATTCTCATTTCCCAAGCATTGGGAATAGAACTATTTATTATATTGCCGACGGCTATGAGTTGTATAGGAGTTAGAGACTTGCCTGGGCCTGGGCTTGGTCCATGGGCTTGGGCATGCCCAGGCCCATATGGGCCTGGGCGGGTTTGGTCCAACATTTAAGTACCATGGGCGCCCATACATGCCCATACATGCCCAAACAAATAAA
>JAQFYB010000643.1:0-47326 GCA_034694085.1 Pogonognathellus longicornis
GTGACGACAAGAGGGTACAAGTGACGACAAGAGGGTACAAGTGACGACAAGAGGGTACAAGTGACGACAAGAGGGTATAAGTGACGACAAGAGGGTACAAGTGATTACAAGAGGGTACAAGTGGCGACAAGAGGGTACAAGTGACGATAAGAGGGTACAAGGGACGACAAGAGGCTACAAGTGACGACAAGAGGTACAAGTGACAACAATAGGGTGCAGGTTACTACAAGAGGGTACAAGTTAGGACAAGAGGGTGCAATTGACCACAAGTGACGACAAGAAGATACTATAAGAGGGTACAAGCGACAAGGGGGTGCACGTGGCTACAAGATATTCAAAGTTAATGTTAATTAACAATAAATGTTAATATAATATAATGTCGGCCACCCTGGAAAGGACATAGTTTTCTCAAAATTTAAAGTATTAAAATTCATAAATAAAAAGGTTGTATGGCCCGGAGGGGACACTTTTTTCAAAAACACGACGGTGGGTGAGTGGTAGTTTAATTTTTTTTAAATATACAAATAAAGGAAGCGTCGGGGCAAGAGCAAGGTGAGCTTAACCTTCCGTCTACTGTAGGGGTATAAACCATACCCCAGTGTGGGTTTTTTGATAAATAATTCGAAACGGTAGCCCCGATTGCAAAAATCTCTTGGTAATAATTTATATTTTGAAAAATACACAACCAATTACAAAAATCTTTTGGTTTTTAATAAACAAAATATGAATCTATCAAACAAAGTCATTTTCCGAATTTTAAAATGTGCAGTTTCAAAAAAAATCTGGTGTAGCTGCGGTACCCCATCCGTTCTTGGAAGGTGTATTTAGGCTTAATAGACTGAAGGTTAATAATTATTATTAAAGTGTAGATCATTAATTTTTTTTTGAAAAGTAAAATATATGTAGGGTCAGAAGTTGGAAGAAGTTTGAATCAGAGAAATGACGTTTACGAATTGGAATTGAGAAGAGTTTATGTAACCGAACAACCTTTCGGCACTTATAGCGGAATTTCCAATATCTAACTAAACATAACTAAGGCCAAAACAACTGATTTATGGCATGCGTGCAAGCCCCTTCCCGCGCGGAGCGCGGGCTAGGATTCACTAGTACATACATAACTACACAGAAACCAATGAGATAATGACATTTTTATTTGTATTGATTTCAATCGAACGATTATAAATTACCACCGAAATTATACGTATGCAAACAATGGTTACCCCAAAAAACGTCCCAAGAAACCCTAAAAAGTGTCTCAAGACACACCATCAACCGACGCTACTTTTTTACCATATTATGTTTTACCAGTTTATTTCTTGTTTGAAGAGTATCGAAATAATACATCTCCCGGAAACTATAATACCCTTCATTCTATGAATACAACACCTAGAAAAGTTCCATTAATTGTATTTAATTGTAGAAGCTTAATTGGGATAGGTGGATAGTTCGAATTGTCATTAGAAAAATATTGCTGGATATCACAGGCAGTGTAGTGTAAAATAGTTTAATGTACATAGTTTTTTTAAGAAACTGTTCTTTTGATAAAAGTGATTAATGTTAGTTTAGTTGTAGCGCTAATGTTAGTTTAGTTTTTAATAGTGGACCCTTGTATCATGTGTGTCTTTATGATCAATAAATAATAATAATAATAATAATAATTAACTACGTCGACTACGTGTATAATGTATCCTGAATCCTCCGGGGGAAACTGAGACAAGGAACATGACTTTTTTCCTGAGTGTACAGATATTACAGATGTATTAAGTTCAACTTTGGCATACATACAACTTTTGTATGCCATGAAAAAGGATGAGTAATTCTTTGTTGTAATTGATATCAGTCAGTATTACATGTATTAGTGGAGTATTATAAATAAAACATAAAAGTACAAGTACGAATGTACTATGCTTACAATTCGTTTAGTGAAGACTAGACAAAGATATAACTTACACCCTTCTTTGTACGTAGGTACACTGGGATTCAAGTGAGTATCTTATGTGTACATACCAAACCAGCTTTTACAAAGGTTTCAAAAAGAACTGGTAGAAAAACTGAAGCATATAATTAATCTAAATCATTCATTAATGAATGCTTGTGTAAATTAATTAATTTTGTACCTATTTGAGAGCTAGACAAATCTAGTTAGATTATTAAGGTAACGTGAGATTTCTGGTTGTCTCTACACGTCAATGGAAATGCGATGAATCTCTTTCACAACCATTTAAATTAGCAGTTTAATTGGGTTGCATGCTTCATGCTAATACTACTATTAGAATATCATGTTTCCAGAATTTTTCACCAGCGTTGCGTGCATAATTTTCAACAATGATTTGTTATTCGTAATGAATCTTTGTAGATTCTAGCCTAAACTTGCTGGTAACAAGATGTGTTTGTTATTGCCGTATCAAATTCCATTTTGACTTACACTTGCAATTTGCTGTAATAGAAGTGTTATTACTTTTACCCTTCCACAGATTCCCTTTAGTAGTACTTATTCTAACTTTATACTTTAACAAGTTGTATATAATATGTATAATAGCAAAAACACCCGATGCCGATTCATGTCCTTGTTTGAGATCTTATTTACCATGCACTAAACTTAATGAAAGTGTAGAAATATTTACATTGTACAATTTCGGGTCAACAAAGACCACTTCATGCCGTGACGTAAGGAAAGACGGTAGACAGGAAGAAAGTGATGAAGAAAGTAGAAACTTTGGTCCGATATCGGATTGCTAACGGGGAACTGAAACTATAAAATCCACGAGAGACATATTAAAGGGAAATGAAACGTTCGTTAAGTAAACAATGATTGCGATGTCGTGTCATATGGCTGCTGGACTGGATTACATTTTACATCTTGTTGCTCAATCAATATTTGAGTCCACAGTCCAGCAATAGTTAGTTTAGTGAAGATAGGAAAAGCAGAAACCTGGGCTGCACACAGCACGTGTGCATTAAACTCATTTGTTTGTATAGCTTGGTACGGCATGAGATTAGTATACTACAATGTAGACAATAGAGAAATGTAAACTTTGATAGAATTAGAGAAAGCTTATCTGTTCACGAGATCGTCTAAAACATCATTCCTTGTCAAGTTGAGGAACAGATTCATTCCATTGTCATTTCAAATCTCCCTTTTGTCCCTTAGCTATTTACTATTTCTAGTATATCATGGACTAAGTAAACACCAATATGCCCTGCGACCTTGTATAGGTGTGCTGAGCAGCTACATCCATAATTGTGCCCCTCTGCTATATACTTTATAGCATGAATAGAGTTGGTCGTGTGCAACATTGCAAAGGAAATGATTTCTAGACCATATTTTATCATCGCATGAATAAGTTTTAATTACTTTGATTCGTTTTGTTTACACTCGTCTTCATTAATTTAACTATTCATCTGTCTCTATCAATGTTGAATGACATATCTCATTTCAAACTTTCCTCATCCTTTCTCTCAAGTTCTACCTTTTGAAATTCGAATTGTAATGTCCGCAGTATTAGTAAGGTTCTCACTTTGTTCTTATACAAATAATGGTTTTACATTTCCTAATTGATTTTGTAAGGCTCACAGATAACAAACCTAAAATGTGTGTATGAGTAAATACTCTGTACAGAGAAGCAATTACGGGGACGAGAGAATAATGGTATAAAAATGAATGGTAATGGTAACCATGTTTGTTAGCAGTATCGAAGGAAATGTAAATATTAGTCATGTTCTTGAAAAATTAACATTAATTGTATATTTATCAGTAGTATGTTTGCATATTTATTTTCGTATTCGATTGCAAAAGAAAGATTTGACTTTCTCTGATAGCAGTGTCTGTGTCACAGTAGTATTATTCTTAAATCTGTATCTGGAGAAGAAGAATTCCAGTTACTTATTTCATCAATTTAAAAACCACAATCCAAAATGGTTCATTTCCGTCTGCGTCAAAGCATAATCGACAAGTTCAAAACGGGTGAATACCAACAGAAACCGACGAACATATTGGATGAGATTAAATCATCGATGAGACCAAAACCTATAAAATGGTGGGAAAAAATCAGCAAGCCGACTCCAGCACAGAATCTTCGTTCTCCTGATGAATTGAGACGGATCGGGTTATATGTTCCGGATGACAAACTTCCCACCTTGAATATAATGTGCGATCCCCGCATATACAGAGGAACCTCCAAGCTGGCGAATCGACGAAAAATAAGTGTGTTGGAGAGTATTAAAAAGAGGAAATACTCAGATGCTCAATCTAATGTTTTGAATTCGGTCAAAGAGAAGAAAAAGAAGACTCGCACACCACGAGCAAAAGCAGGACGACATAATATCGATATTCAGACTGATGAGCATCTTGAATATATTGAAAACGATGATGGAAACTGTTATGAAGAAGCTGGAGTGCAAACAATCCCTCTTTATGAGTTTTTGCCCACAGAAATCACTTTACCGAAAGCTGTGGAAAATAGTAAAGGAACACAGGTGGAATTTCCGAGAGCATTTGAAAAGTTTACAGAGGATCACTGTGAACCTTTAAAGAATCTTTGTCATGATATTACAAGCAGATGCCTAATGGAAGTTGTGCGAAAGTACGAGAGAGACACGATTAAAAATTTCTCTGGACAAATAGAACCACGGGTCCTAGAGTTTCAAAAACGGATCAAAGATTATCAACTCAGGGAAGATCTCGTTACTGAAGAATTGAAACGCTACGAAAAGGAATTGTTTCAACGAAGCGAAAAACAGAAATCAGATATTTCTCGATTAGGAGATGGAGTTTTCACTCAAGAGTTCATTAATGATTGGACATCATATGCCATCAATGATATAAAGAAGCACAAAAATTTGGAGGATCCTACTAAAAAGAATGTTCGAAATTTATTGATCCCTTGGATTAACAACAAAGTTAAAAGGCAGTTTAAAGTTCTCCGTGAATCTTCGGATATTATTGACGA
Source organism: Pogonognathellus longicornis (assembly GCA_034694085.1). NCBI lineage: Eukaryota > Metazoa > Arthropoda > Collembola > Entomobryomorpha > Tomoceridae > Pogonognathellus > Pogonognathellus longicornis. The sequence goes on from JAQFYB010000643.1 coordinate 4,950, forward strand.
TATGATTTTCAAGATGTCCAAGTTTCGAGGATATGAACATTGTGTTGGACATCAAATAACCCCGCGTGGAAATATTGTGTTTGCAAACAGGTTTGATATAATTAAGTACGGTGAAGATTGGGCTTCCTATTGTGGGGATTTGTTGGACGAAGTGGAAAAAAGAGACGACTTTATCGAATCGGTTCACAAGGAAGCTGAGAAAAAATTGATGCAAAGAAAGTACGGAAGATTTGTTCCAGAACGCATTGAGAGTCTCTTGAAAGATAATGAAGAATGATAAGAATCTTTTCGTGCAACGAAAGCCACACTTCTAATAAGCAGTCAACCAATTACGTGATGTAAAAATAAGATTAAAATATAATTTTTGTGAAATTGTGCAAGAATTACAAATCTAATAAGTCCCAGCTTAAAGTGAAGTGCTATAATGTATCCGCTGCCGTATCCTACCGTAATATAACAAAGAAAAAAACATCTCTCCAGTTTATTAGTGTACTCATTGAAAAGGTGCTTTGTGCATGCACACTTTATCGATAGATATTTATTAACTTACCTATACGAATAATGCTGAATAAAAAGCCCATTTTGCTCATTAGTCTTGCCAAGTCTTCAAAGCTCATGCACTTAAGAAGAATTGAACATGGTATTTATACATGTATTATTGTATATGCTTTAGATGTAGTATAATGTATAATCGCATTCTTGAAATCTTTTACTGACTTAAGAATTATTGTGTAAGAGAGCATGTTGTAGACTACTTATATAAATAAGACTGCATTGTAAAGTCAATACTAGTAAAGCAAAGTCATTGACGAATTCCGTATTTTCACTATATGTAATATTATTTAAATGTTTGTCGGTTTTAAGTATTCGTTGCAGCTGTTCTTTGAGAAACACTTGAAAGTTCTAAGAGTTTGTTGAGTTATCTGTATTTGTCAGAAAACATTGCCTGTCTCTCGTTTTAGTATGCAAACATGCAAACTCATGTAAAACGCAATTAATCTGACCAGGTATTGTTAGTGCATTGGTGCATAACCATAAATAACCCATATAAATAATACATGACTGTATATACCTATTATGTCTATACACGCAAAGTAAAGATAAACTTTGGTTATGGCTTTTTGACTTCACTTCTAAGAAAATCTTGAGGCGCAAAATGAGTTGTATTTATTTTGTACTACCTACCCTAAGCCTACTGCACTCTGCAAGCAAATGCATCTATAGATGAAACTTGTTATACAATTCGTAAACATTTAAGTAGGTACCTAATAATATTAATAAAGGTGAAGGATGTACCTGCTGCTAGGAATTTTTGAACATGAAAGGAAAGGCATATAATTGTAGAAAGACACGGAAAACCTTTACCATTTGATCCACTCTGTAGTATTAAATTTTAGTTCTTGATATACTATGAAAAGGAAAATGTAATTAAGTTCTTTTGCTTGGCTCGTCTTTAATTGGAGCGACGACAACTAGTAGAATGGACCAAGGGAAAAAGATGAGCTCTTTGTTGAAGAACTCAGAAAACTATAATATGAATGACACAGGAGGACTAAGGAAAGGACTAAACTAATATTTGTCTCTCAGTCTCATCCCATTCACAACTCTTTGAAGCATATTATGTGCTTTAGTGTGATTATGTTGACTGAAGCTCAAGCATCAATAACTTAGCTAAATATACTTAATAAATATACTTAGGTATATCTACTTTCGTTTATCAGCAGAATATCTACTCCTATGTTTATATCACCAAAACAGAATAAATTTTATTTGCAATGATACCATACCACTATACCACAGAGGTTCACAGTTTGAAGGAAATTAGGTTTTATACTCTACATACAATAATAATGTAGCCTTTGCAGTGAATGAAATATTAATTACGCCTAATTTCTCCTTAAGGAGCAAAGCATACAAAAATACCGAATTGTATTAATTTGCCTAGAAGTAGTTATACCATATACTTGAAAAAATTCTAAGAGAAACTTAAAGCAACTATCTAGCACAAGCCTATACAACCTACAAGCCTAATTTACTTGTAAACTTAGGTAAACTGCTTTTATAACAAAATGTACCTAAGTACCTATATACATTTATACATGATATTTTCATTGTACACGATATTTGTATATTATAGGATCAATTTGCTCATATCAAACATGTAAGTGTTATACTAAGTAACTCTCAACCCGGAGGACGATGATTTGTTCATCTGCTTTGTTTTCCATAAGTGTAAACAGTAACACACTGAATGGGCGGTGTTTTGTGTAAATAGCATGATAATATAATTATCGTGCCCCACTTCGGAATTGTTATTTGTTTTATTCTGTAAGTTAAACAGTACAAAACCGTTGGTGTGCATTATGGCAAGGGCGATGGCGATGATGATCTTACGTCTTGATTTCTCAATTGCCCATACACACCTACCGAGTACCCAACCAATTAATTGGAACAACGTTACACAATGCGGCTTTATTATTGACTTTACTAACACTAGCAAGTATAGGATAAAAGTATTAGTCAGGATTCCCATTCAAATCTTCAAATGTTTAGCCTATTGACGGGCCTCGTAGTAGTATTATGTGTATTATTTATGCAACTAGTATTTCCACAAGCAAATAAATGCAACACTAGAAAGATAACACTTCATCAGATTTATTTGCCGATGGCTGTGCTGAAGAGAGCTTTGATTCTGTGGTGCTTCAATACTTCAGTTGCAGCTTTATGATAGTTTACAAAGTCTCTACGAGACGAACTACTCTTCAAAAGCAGATTTCGCCTATATTATAGGTAAATAGTAGAGTAGAGTAGAATAGGACACGCTCAATGACTTTAACACACCAATACAACAGTAAAGCGTTGCAAAACAAAGAGAGCAACTTGTTACAATATATCGGTATAAGTATTTACTCTATGCGATTTGCTTTTATGATTTGAGCAGATAACACCCTGAGGATCTAGAGTAGTTTTCATTGTCAAAGGGAAATGCAATTTGCAATCAACTGAATCATGGTTCCACCGGAATTTCCCATTTCAGATTTATGTTGTACTGCTATGCTAACATGTACAACTATCCACGTCGATACTGGATGTTACATAAAGCATGACAAATGAGAGATACGATACATGATACATTATGTATATCGGATCTACACATTTCGTCGTAAAAGACCACACGTTCCTGTTTTATGGTCACAAAAACAGATTCATCTTTGTATTTTGCACTTGCACGTTCTCACGGAATCTGTAACAGTTTGCCCATGTAATGTACCTACTTTGATCTAATTTTATCTTTACCTTTTGCAAATTGTAGTATCCATGCTGCAGTACAATTTGTATTCAGAGTTTTTTAAGCCAAAGCTTTTGCTGAAGTTTATATGGATATGGAATATGGATAAAGCACTGCAATCCCTAGAGATTTATAATTTTCATTCAGGTTATTTATATTTCGAAACTGTGAGTTCATTTTGAATGTATGTCTCAGGGAGACTAATTAGGTCAGTTGGAATGCTGTGTCAGTTGGAACTTGGAATAGAGCCAATATTAAAATTTATTGAAAGTCTGGCACGCTTCCGTCGAAATTTTTACAGTGGTTAAATTCCTATTCTGATTCGTGTATTCCAGTCTGTAATAAAAAATTCTGATATCATTGATTTCTGACAAGGTCGTTTCTATGAAAAGAACCAGCTTTCCTTACCTACTGCACCTTCTGTCCCTACCTACACAAAGAGAATGTTTCCTTCTCTTGTAAAAACATGAATAAACATTGAACTGGAGGAAGAGCTATTTTTCCGCATTTATAAATAACAAGTTTCATGAATTCCTTACTATACCCCTTACTCGAAATTGTTGACTATAAATTGCAAGGGACATAAAATTGCAATACGGACTAACAGCAATGTAAATGCTAATGTGGTGGTGTAATATGGTAATGCGTGGAATGTAAAATACATTAAAGATACTATTAAATAACTTGCTTTGCTATATCACTACATTTTTTGCAAAAGGTACACCTATTAAAAGGAAGTCGTTTCATGAATATGAAATTAGTTCTTAAGCGGGTGAGGAAAGAGTTGAGATACATCTTTATTAACATTTTATAACTACACAAACAAACTGAAGTTTGATGAAAGTGCAGAAAAGCAACAAAAGAATAGTTTAATTTTCTTCAAATATCAATCTATATTTAGTCATCTGAATCCCACGAATCTTTTAGCAATTTTTTTGCCCTTGGAATTGGTTGAACATTGGTTTTATTGCTATTCGAAACTCCATTGTTAGTTGCAGTCGTATTTGCAACAGTGGCTTTCTTTATGATTGTGAATGGAGATGCGGTTGATTTGGAAATTACTTTTGGAGCAACCGTAGGGATTTTTATTTTATCAACAGGGCTTTCTGTTCTCCCGTAAGAGTTTGGTTTCTTTTTCATAGAAATGTCCAATTCCTCTGAAATTTCTGAATCTGAGTCCCATGCACTAGCACTTGAAAATAGAGTCGACTTTGTTGGTCTAGGTTGGTTAATGAGAGCTTTTCCATTATCTTCGATTCGTTTACCCATTTTTGGAGTCGACGTTTCTAGATTGGGTTGTTTACCCACACCGCTGCCCGACGGGAGTGTTTGAGCCATTTTCGTCATTTCATCAGAATGTCGTAATGTCACGTATTGTCCTGTCTCGGGAGCTTGTATTGGTTTGGTGGTTGTACTATGAAATGAACAAAGGGTAGAAACATATAAGTAAAATATATGTGGTAAAAGACTATTAGGTCAATGGTGTGTGCTAACGCCCACAATTCAACATTAATTGCTACATAGTTCTGTTAAGTATCAGACAAGGGCAAACTTGTGTTTGAATTGCGGAAACGTTTTCAAACATAATTATTAGCTGAATTCATTTGTGAGTTTCATACATTTTGGTAAACATATATTACTTACTTTTTGTTTTGAACTTCTTCCTCTTCGGAGTACTCTGAAAGTTCTTGATGGCTGTAGCTGGGTTGGCTGTTTATAAAGATGTCATCATCACTGTCATAAAAATTCTTTGCCCCATGGGTTTTCTTGATTGGTGAGTACATATTGGACGCGTGAGCTTTCTTAACTTCTTCAGCTTCCTGGAACTCAACAAGTAAGTCTCTCTTGGGAGGTACATTGGCAGATTTCTTTGTTGTGAACACAGCTGGAGATCGTTGGTTAAATACTCCATTAGTGGCCTCGTGTCCAATAAAATCCCCGTGATTTTGATCAACACTTTGTACATTCGCTTTCGGTTTACTTTCTACAGGAGTTACGTATCTACCTGATGATGTTGCGGTTCCGATTTGAACGTATCGTTGTGTCTCAGAAGTGGATTTAGAAGTTAACTTGTTTTTTCTAACTCCATCATCATTTTTCTTTCGGTGATTATCACTTTCTTCAGAACCTTCATCCTCTTCAGAACTATAATGATTACTTTGCCGATGACCAGTAGTTTTCGTATTTGCAGATCTCGCTTTTTTAGAAGATTTTCCTACAGGCTTTGCATGCGTCATAAAAGCTGGCATTTCAACATCAATACTTGATTCAGTTTCACTTTCTTCACCTCTCTCTCCGGGTGATTTCTCCTGCGTTTTAGTTTCCCCTTTCTTCTTTCTCCAACCAGCTCTTGAGAAGAACGTCTTTATCTTATGCTTTTTCTTAGGGCTTTTCCGGGTGGGCGATGCTACCTTTATTGTATGCAACAAATTATATAGTATTACAGACCTAGTTCTTTCTTGCAACTATTCGAATCACTTATATTATTATGAAAGTAAGACAATGGCATATTCATTATTTTCAAACACTAATGATCCACTATTATTACTTGGTTCTAATTTACCTTTTTCCTCCATTTGCCAGAACTCGTTACAGCACTAAAAATCTTTCTGAGTGAATTCGGTGCATTTGCTTGTGTTCTTGGCTCCGGCAATTTAGGAATCCCTAGTTGAATTCTGCTTTTCTCGACTTTCTCCTGAAAAGCTAACTTTTTTGCAGTTATGTCTACTTCCTTTTTTAAACTAAATCGTCGTCTCTCGAATGAATCGACATCATCAACTGCTGTATTTCTTGCAGATTGCATTCGTCCTAAACTTTTTCTTAAACCGTCTTTCGTTAGCAGCGTTCCGTTTGCATCAGGACTAACCCCAAATCTTTGCATGTGGTCAGATATTTCAGCGACAGCTTTTTCCCGGAGTTCATTCATCTTTTCATTTTGTGCTTTATTTGCAGACTTTGTGTCAATTGGAATCAGCTTTTTTTTCTTTGAGTCAAATGTGTATTTGGCAGCGGTTTGTGTCGGCAATTTCACTTTATGATTTTCTTCTGTAAGTTCTTGGTCCGTTTCTACCTCCGTGTCACTACCAGAATTTTCACTAGGTGTCAAAGAGTATGAATAATCTGATATTTCGTCTTTTGTTCCCATTGTTTCCGGTTCCTCGTATTCGTGATGTTGGGATTTTACTTTATGCTTGGGTGGTTGTGGCACAGGCGGCTGTGGGGCATATCTTCGTTGCGGTTTTCGTGACTCAGTTGTTGGTTTGTCAACTGACATATTAATACCATCTGCAACTTTTCCTAAGGCTGGAGCCGATGAAGTAGGCAACATTTTTCTGGGCTTGGGTATTGGAAGTATTTCTTTTTCCCCGTCTCCGCTTTCATCTGTTTTATAATTGACTTTATTTTCCTGTAGCACGTCCGTTTCCTTTTCATATTTTTTTCCTTCAGTAATTTCTTTCACTTCCTGCTGCTCATTTAATTCAAGAATCTTTTCTTGCTTCTCATGTTGAACCAAAAGCTCAGATTGCCTTTGACGTGTTTCTTCCAACTCTTCTTTTAGTTGTGATAAACGCTGACGATATTCTTCTTCGACTACCTCAAACTTGGATTTCCAAAATGTTTCCTGCGTTTCTAATTTTGTTTCCAGAGTTCCAATTTCACTTTCCATCTGTTTGAATAAGACAAAAAATAAGTACAGATATAGGCAAGTATATTTTGTCTATTATTTATGAATAATTTTCCCTATTGTTCTCTTATATTCTAAATAGTGATGTTTCGGTTTTTTAAAACGAATTAAGTAGACTGAGACCTTGCTTTGTAAATTTGACTGAATCTCTTCCAATTGTTCTTGTTGTTTTTGAAATCTTTCATCCATGCTTTTCTCTAAAATCCCACCATCCATTGTTTCAACTTCTTCTTTAGCAAGCACTGGAGCATTCGTTGACTTAACAATTAATTCTTGCATTTTCTACACCAAAATAAAAAAATATTCTATGTATTATGAAATGAACACAAGTACATTTAGGTACATCGACGTTCCAGTTTTGTAAGTATTATACTATGCTATGATCTTTCAACAATTTGTATGTATAGTGTTAATATATAATAATAATGTAGGGTAGATATAAAAGTTTAAAATATTCATGCAACCTGCATTTCAGTTAAAAGCGTTTCTTTCAGCTCTTCAATTCCACTTTCATGAACTTTCTCGTTGAGAGTTTGCAATTGTGTCTCAAGTTCTTCTCTCATCTTGCTGACATTTCTTTCAGCTTCTTCAATTGATACAGTTGTATTGGCATTGACAGTTCCAGCAGAACTTTTTATGCTGTTCAAATCCCCGGTATTTTTTTCAGTAAAAATACTCGCTCTTCTCTCGAGAGTATCTTTCTCTCGACTTTCGCTAGCAGCTCGTATTGTTGAAAGAATCTTGTCGTAATGTTGATTTTGGCTCGCAATGGATTTTTGCTCCAGATATTTCTCAACTAAATCACTCACCATATGCAAATCGATTCGGTGTGCATTTACGCTGGCATTCATGTCCAAACCCATTCCATTGAAATCATTAGCATTCTCTTTCTCGTCGTTAGCAACAACCTGCTCATAGAATTTGTCTTCGTGATTGATTGCAGCTGTCTGCTTGTCAGGTCCTGTTACAGTCTGAGTGGCGGTGGTAATTCCTGGAGTTTTAATTTCATTCCCTGTGTGTGGTGTAGCACCAGTTGTGTATACCATCGGGAATGTTTGTTGTGTTGGGAATCCTACATTCGGGAAACTATGAAACGGTCTCGGTGCTGGAAAAGCAGCCTGCATTGGAAGACCTTGATGACGTCTTTGCATATGAGCGTAGAGGTAGGTAGATGTTACAAACTTTTTGGAACAGTAGGGACACTAAACACATAAATAAAAGAGAAATCTTAATGTAACAGGAAATCATTCCTCACAACTGTCAGAGCTTTTTTAACTTGCCCTGAAAGTTAGAAAACTAAAAACTGCTTTTTCTTTGCACTTTCAACTAAAGAAAACAAATCTCTATATTTACTTGTTATTTCTTTTACATCATGGAAAAATACCGTGCTTTCTTATGATTTACAGAATATAATCTATTCTGTTGTGTATGTAGGTATACTTGTATGATGAAAACTCTAAATAAGTTAAACACATTTTGATAAAGGCAATCATTTGATAATGCTGTTAAAGAGCTAAGCACAAAAGTCTTCACTTTAGCCTTCATAATACTAAAATGTGAGTTTACGGATAAAAATAAGTCACTTACCGAATCAATCTCTTCTTTATTATCTTCGCTCAAAACTTCGCCCTGAGTAGATGCTATAAGGTCTTTCCTCTTCCTCAATTCTTTTTTAGCAGCCAGATTACTTATCCGCAGATTTTCGATTTGCTCTATGTAAGTTTTAGTTGAGTTTTCCAGTTCCGAGCACCGTTCTTCCAGCTCTTCCACTCTGCTTTTGTTACACTCTGAGCTGTTGACCAAATATTCAATAAGAATCTGGGCGATACGAAATACTTTTATAAATCCGGAATCCGTCCTTTCTTGATTAAATTCTGATTCAGGATGACAAAATGTTATTTGATTTAGGAGTTCTTTCAATTGCTCCATGTCTGACTCCTGAATTACTTTGTCAATATCTATCGAAGCTTAAGTCAATAAACCAACAAAACAGGCAAATATATAAACTCTGAAAGATTTTTCTCTTCTAATATTTGTACTCAATTTATGTGTTGACGAACGAGCTATAATTTTACTTACCTACTTTTCTCCAGTCTAATCTTTCTGTTTTTCTTTGGAAAGACATTACAAACTTCCCTGTTCTTTCCGGCTTCATCCTGCAAAGCAAACATACCTATAATATATGTACAACTTTCTCCTTTAAAAACGGGGAAAATTACTTTACACTTACAGTATTCTATAGAATTAAATAAAAATAATCACTCTTCTTAGCTCTGAAACAAGCAATTTATGTATATTCAGAGAATTTAGCTATTTGTTAAATTGTAACAAATTGGTAGTAACGCAATTAAGTGAACTAAGGATATATCGATGATTTTTTCATGTAGGTAGTGTAAATGTGGTTGTTGAACTTACATGGTAGTTCTTTTGCCCGGCAAGGAATGATAATATTATTGAGACCTTATCGTATTTTTAGTAAGTATGTCAATGTAATCCTCCAAAATAATATGTTTAGGGTGTTTACATGAAAAAAACACCATCGTCCCGAGAAATCAGGGCGTGTTATCGCGAAAAGTATGTTGAAGACTGCTATATATGTAGGACTATGTTATGGAAGACGATTATTTTGTTGTATTATTGCAAAAATCTTTAATAAAATAATGTCCAAGAACCAAGAAGTAGCATAGCACATGTAAAATGATGTATTCATTATCGAATCCCATTTGTTTGGTCACACAACACGGTTTGTAACCATAGTGCTGCTTACCTACTTGGATTGATTGCACAACATGAGACTCACGTTTTAGCCCTTTCTCTGTCCATACTCCCCTCCTGCGGGTTATGTGAGTCACATTTCGTATAATACAACAGCGTATTATGTTTTATGTTGTATCGATATGATCTGCTGAGCTGATGTATGTTCTCTAAGGGGCTTTGTTCTGCCATAAAACTGTCAAAACAGGCAGGGTTCACAAGTAGCACACAAAATTCACTATTATTAGATTCAAAGCTACAAAGATGTAATGTGTTTTAGATAGATAGAGAGACCATTCTATAAAGCAGCTTTCACTTGATAATGAAATGAATGAGATATACGAGTTTAATAAAATATTATGTTACTTTGTGTTTGTGAGTAGGGACCTGTCTTCATGCGGGTTTCATTTCATTCATGATGTTGTTTTCTGTAACAATTGAGTCTAGAGTCTAGTGTCTAGGTTGTCTGAGCAAGGTGAAAAATGAGATGACAAATTATTACATTTGCAACTATTAGGTATATAATGGGTACTTATACTATCGGTGACCTATTAACAAGAATATGTGCTTATTCCATCGTACTGCGAACATGATAAAATATCATGTTACTTACCTATAAAATATTATAAAGCTTTTACTTTCTCTCTCCATTGCATTGTCACCATCTTGGGGTGTTAACACATGGAGAGAGATTTAATATGAAATATTCTCAATAATATAGTTGTCAAGTTGTATACACTACAGCAGACATTATTCACTATGCTAAAAAGTGCCTAAGAGGTATTTTCTTAAGCTGAAAGCTAAAGGATTAGAAAGGAAATCAGAGTCAGGTGAATCAAGAGATAAGTGATTAAAATGATTAATAACCTGCTAGCGAAGCTAAAGTATTGACGAGATGCTAAAACTAATCCATATAATAGCCACATAGTACATATCTAATGAAAGGTGGAATCTTTTATGATAGCATTTATGAGTATAGCATCTTATCGGTTGAATTTAATTGAAAAATTAGTAGTTTTTCGGAACTAATGAGAATAAAACTATGTACATGAGAAAAAGATTATACACCCTAAAGATACTCTTTGCTCTAAATAAATATTATTCCCGAAAATCCATAATAGCTCCCTAGCTACTTTTGGTGTGGTATTGGTATACATATACTATACACGACATGAGACACACAGGAAGTAACTATAATGAGTGTTTTGCATTAAGCTTTAAAACATGAGTTTGATTGGCACTTTATTGATATAATTATTAGGTACATAGACTGCTCTACCTTCGGCAATGAAGAGTTGAGCAATCAAGAAATCAAATTCATAGACAATAATACGATTGTCGCATAGAACAGTTTTTTGTATATACTAAGAAATTATCAAATTAAATACAGTTTTGACAGTGCAATTAATTCTAGTCTAAAACTAATGCTAGGAAAAATATTTCGTTGTACAGTGAAACTGAATTAGTAAACATTAAACTAATTAATGATACATTGAGAATCTACAAAATGAAAAACACAAATCAAGCTTTATTATTAGTTATACTACAACTTGCAAATTCAAAATGCTGGAAGGAAAATGCATTATTTTAGGACAATTAATTAATATAATGACATAACGCAAATACCTACTTATAGATAATGTAATGCAGTAAATGAATAGGTTGTCTAATTCTTTACATCATATTAAACGCACTTCCAATTATTATTCCCAAACAAACAAAGCGACGAAGCAAACTTATTGTTAGTTAGCATAAACACAATGTATTAAGTATGTACATGTAGTAATGATGGTACACACAATATTACGTAATATTAGGGACACGTATTTATACTCACAATGCAATCGTGGTATATTTAACTAAATAATTGAGGATATTCCCTTTGATAACTTCAAAATACAAAAATGCAAATGAAGCTTAAAATTCAAAAGTACAAATAGTAACAATCTTAGTGAACTAACTGTATGGTAACATTAATTATCATTATACAGCGATTTATAATAGTAAAGAGTGTGCCGTAGTTCCTCTAATTGTTTGCTTGCATATGATTTGCATACCAGTTTGGTAGTAGACTGATAATTTACTATCACTTGAGAATGTACAGTTGAGTAGCAATTGCTAACGCTTCAGCTTCTTATTGCTTATCGTACAAATATAAGGCACATTTTAAGTAGCTTCTAATTGGTACTAATTAATTGTATCAAATTGATCTCATTATTATTCTACAGAACTTTTACATCCGTAACACAATTTCCTGTATGCATTCACAAAGTGTTAACGTAAAGTTTACATTTGTCCCGTATAAGTAGTACGTGTATGTTGTGTAGGTATTGTATGTATTTGTATGTCAATAAAGTTTCATATTGTAAATTGTAACCTTAATAAGTCCTTATCAAATCATAACAGGAAAATGTTTATATACCTAGCTGATACGAATTACAAATTACAATCAAAATATCATTTTGTCTCAATCTGACGGAATAGGAATTCATTAGACTCTCTCTCAAGAAGAGGTGAATTAGTTTTTAGTAAGGTGAGTAGCTTTAGGAAAGTACCCGTTAAAATTGGATACCTCTGCAGCTCACTACGTCATACCTGTTTTTGCTAGATTAATAATACTTTACTATCTGATGAGTAATACTTTCTTTCAATACAACTGAATCAAGTTCAAATGTACTACTAACAGTTCTGTTTGACAGGTTTGGTGTACAAAATGTACAATTCGTTTTCAGTTTATTATACTGTTACGTGTAGTCGTAAAAATGACATTATTATTGTCTCTGGAAAGTCTAGTCTTTTGGCTTTGTTGAGCGACTTGGTCTGGGTATACATATTATATATTTCTGACGTGTACATCTATTTGTTCAGTTTCGTTTGAATCACTGACTAGAAAATTATTGACCTGATCGAATTTATTCCAAATTGTAAATTCTTTTGTATTTTACTTTTTTCCTACTCATATATTTCTGTTTTGCAACCAAAAGTTAATCATTTTCATGTGCTTATACATAATAATGGTGCTTATACATACATGACAGCACAGTATTACTCTATCACGTCACACACTGATGAGAAAACGGATGAGCAAGCTCCTAATTGAGATTGAGCTTGGTTTCAGGTTACATTACCGAATAGCTCAATTCTCCTTTATTACTTCATGATACGACAGTAGAAAATCAAAATGTTATGGAATTAGTACAATACTAATAAAATTGAACTATGTATTACTATAATGTAAATATGTAATGTAAATTAAAGCGGAAAGCAATTGAAAGCTGACAATTGAATGTCTTAAGTAAAATTTTGTAATGAAGGCAGAAATGGTAGGACGTATTAGCACGCACGCATGTGGAAGTACAGTTTACCTATGCAAAATTCAAGGCACAGTAGTAGTAGGTATAATACTAGTCGCATAGCAAGTGTTAAATTCTAGTAGTAATTGTATCAACTTGAAAGATGATGATTGAGAAACGGTTGAATCTTTATCATCACTTAATTCTTGCTTTGACTGAATGCATGGAACTTGTTTATTTTTCCCAGTCTTTGCCGATTTCGAATTTCCATTCCCATTTCAGGTGAATGTTTTTGTCGTCATCGGTGAATGTGGACGTCACAGAATAGTCACCGCGGTACAACATGCCGGAAGGAGCCTCCTCCTGAGGTGTGGTGTAGCTATGCCATTCTACTTTCGGTGCATACGACCCGACCATGTGTGTCATTGTATCAACTATGGAGTTCAAAAAATAAACAACATTGATGTTAGTTGACTTAAATAACATTTTAGTGAATTTAAAGGTTATAGTGTTACTAAGAAAATTATGATCATCTGCTTCTGTTTACCAGTAATTCCTTTCCTTGAAGTTTTCTGAACATATTTCAATCCGTGAACGATTTCTCTTTGAACCAAAAAGTCAATTCGGATCTTGTAAGGAATGCCCTCTTTAATTCGGAACTTTTGATCCTTCAATCTAGCCAAATCACCGGTAAGGTCCAATTCTTTGTCAGGCATATCTTGCACAACCAAGGCAAGTCTTTTTACAATAACCTTTTTCGGGTCATCGGGTTCTATGAACAAATGTTTATATTACTAAATAAATGGTCATCCCAAAATTGTCAAACAAGAAACAAGTGCGTATAACGTGTATAGTTCAATCAAATCGGCACATAATCTTCCACTATCACATAGTATTATCGTCCAGGGATATTCTTACCAACAATAAGATTTCCAGTGGTAGCCACTTGACCCAACAGAGCCTCTTTGTACCGCCTCAGACTTTCATCCTCCTTATCCGTTTCCAAAATTTCTTCGATTGTCTTTTGAGGTGGAGGCTTGTAATTTGGGTCGATGTCCTCTGCTCCGACATCTTCGTGTACAGTATTATCCTCAGCCGACATAATGAATTCTATTTGATCCTCCTACAATTCATAATAAAGCAATAATTAATTTTATACACAGAAAAGACAGCTCTACATACCTCGTATCGTGACCGCTGTCTGAGGGACAACCGCAACCGGCTTTATCAAAATAAAACAGGTGGGTTGGTTTGTATCGTTCTACCGTATAATAATTAGCAAACTGATTGTGAATATCATTGATTTGACATATTGACTGACATTCCAGCTAAACCATTATCGTCCTCAGAACAGACAAAAATTGCGGTTAAAAATACACTGTGTACATATATAGTGAGGTTTACATGCAATTATTATAATGCAACGACAGCCACTTTCCACCCACACAGGAAGTGCACGGAAAGATTTCGTTTAAAAATAAGAAATAAAGCTAACCTACCTGTTTTTGTGTACAAATTGTATGTCAAGGAAAGTGTTCTTCGCACACGTCAAATCTTTTCTGAAACAAAACAAATGAAAGAAAAGAAAAAAATACAAAACCGTGTAGTTGCAAATGGGAAACGAGGAGTGTAAAAGCAATAAGATAAGAAGGTAATGGGAGAATGGGACTGAAACTCAACTATGGACTGTATTGACTGTGTTGTATGTGACTATACGAAAAGTTTGTTGAGTCAACGACAGTTCATTGAAAGATAACATGGATATATGTACACAAGGGAAGAAACGACGAATAATGAACAAAAATACAGATTCTTTTACCTCTTCTAGTGTGTAGCCGCAACCGTATTAAACGTGCTATTGCTGTATGTAGCTGTATTGTATCTAGGCGTGGGTTATTTCTATTTCCCTTCCTCCTATTTATTCCTCCGTGGATATTGGAATAGAATTATATTGCGGTTTGCTATATTGCGATTTGACAACAAGCTGGATATGAGTCGCTGTTTACTTGCAATGTGCCCCGTGTGGGAGATATTTTTTGGCAAAAGAATTCTTGAGCAGAGAAACGATGATTCCTCGTATGCACTAAATTCTAAACTATCCGTCACAAAAGGGTTTCAGAGGTTGCAAAATCGCTGAGGACGAGGATGGAGGAAGAATGTAAGGAAAAGGTGGCAAAAGAACATCTGTGTTTGATGTTGGTGTGGAAATGTGTTTGTAAGCCACATGATGGTGTAGGAGGAAGAACTGAAACTTCACTTGGTTTTGTTTTGAACTGGAAGAACTTACACGAACGAATAATTGCATCATCATCCTCTTATCATTCAACCAGATTATTCTTTGCTAAAACTTTTCTGGAATTACGTTGTTCTTTACGTTTATAAATATAAATAGGTGTAAACAACGGAATAATGACACGCAAATAGTATGGAGAGTGCAGGTGAGCCTTCTGCGGAAACAGAATCTGAAAATAAATCTCCTGATACTGAAACACAAAAAGATAGTCCTGAAACAGAAACTCCCCAGTCAGAAAATAAAGATACTCCAGAAGAATCGGTTGCAGAAAAGACACCCACTCCTGTAAAGAAACCGGAAAAAAGTAAGTTTTCAATATTATTGTGTAATTTGAGCTGTCGGAGTTATTTTTCACATTCATTGACAATTAATTCAAAATACTTAACATTAAGGATTGTAAAAGTAGTTTCCTAATTTTTTGCATTTTTGTTCAATATTTCCAGTAAATATAATCCTGAAACCAGTAGGCGATGCCCCAATCATAAAGCAGAAATTGTGGGCTGTAGAAGCAGACAGACCAATTTCAAGTGTTATAGCGTTTGTTAGAAAGTATCTGAAAAAACCTTCAGGAGAAGGTTTGGTAAGTGACTGTTTGCTTTTAGTCATTCAGTATATTATTGTTAAAAGAGTTCCAAGTCCAATTTGTTTTGTTTTTAGTTTTTCTTCGTAAATCAAGCATTCGCCCCTTCGCCTGATCAACTCGTGAGAAATCTATACGAGTGTTTTGGGGCTGACGGAAAATTGGTTTTACATTATAGCACTACCACAGCTTGGGGATAGAGTACCTATATTTCAATTCTTCAGCTTTCTACACCGACGTTACGAAACATTTCGGCCTTTTGAAGTCGATATCTGAATATAATATTACTTGTACACATTCCTTCCACTTCACTTAGTAAGTTTTTATATGATTTAATTGTACTATCTTATACTAAAATACAAACGAACAGTTTAAAGCGTTAAGTCTCGGGAAGTGTACAAATGAAGTTCATTATCCAAATAGTGAGACTGTCGTAATTATTTGATGGTTAATACTTTTAAAGTTTAGTTCAGAAATCTTTTATTCTTGGACTTATATTTTGGAGATTTAGAAAGCTGTCTCCAGAAAGTGTATTATTAAACGGTTTAACCCAAAGTTGTTTAACCCTAATATAGGGCCAAATAGGGTAGGGTTTAGGGTTAAACGGAGATAGATATCTACAACCTTAAAAATGAAAAAATAAATGGCAAGATTGGCAATGTGTTTAGTATATGGGGGAAAGAGAGAAAGAGCCAGGGATTTAAGATTAATATTATAAATGTACGGTAAAGGCAGAAGATCTGTTATTGCTGCAGTTGCATCTGCAGAGTCCTTGTTACAGTCGAATATGATAGGAGCTTAGGAAGTAGGTACAGTAGGTATGTATACATTATACTTGTGGGATTTTATTAGAGAATGATTGTGGCAACATCTACCTAAACAAACTCTTTAGAGTTTAGTTTAGACCTTCAGAACAATGACTTGCAAAATTTTTAGACAATTGAGTCACCATTTTGGCCCTTTCCTTTACCTGTAACTGTCGATGACATTTTTCTCTAATAATTCAATAAATAATAAGCAAAAATCCAAATAATTTGCAATTTACAATACTTTAATTTGTTGATAAGTTAGTCTTTTTCATACAGCCCCAGTATCAGGTTGTTAAATATTCATGTCTTACGACAGGACAGGTAATAATAACCAAGGAAAAGATACACAGCAGAGGGTATGCTATTTGTTTGAAACTTTAGTAGACACTTGGTATTTTAATGTTGACTCATATGCACAAAAACGAAGTATGGAAATGAGGCTTAAATATTATACTAATATAAAAACAAAATAATTATTTCATTATTTAATTTTTGGTAATGTGTATGTGTATTTATACTCAGCTAAAGAAATGCAACTACTATAATAATATACCTAGTAATATGATTTATATATTCATCATTGTTAATTAGTTATTTGATCTTCGTATGGTTTTCAGAGAATGCATCTCCCAAATATGCATGGCGCTCGGGACTTGGACCCGGGTCATATTGCCGGAATGGATGTCATGTCCGATGATGAGTTGGTAACAATCTCTGTACGAGACCTAAACAGAACTCTCAAAATGAGAGGGTTATCTCGTGACGACATCATTCGCATGAAGCAAAGACGACGAACACTGAAAAATAGAGGATATGCAGCTAGGTATGTAATTGTGTTAAAAATAATAATTTTATTATTTATTTATCAAAATATTAACTTTCATGTGATATATTTTATATTCAGTCTTCTTCAAATTAAATACAATAAAATTCCATTTGTTACTTTAAATCACAGTTGTCGTGTGAAGCGGATTGAGCAAAGGGAAATTCTAGACGGAGACAAGAATTTAGAGCAAACTACAATTGAATCAATGATGTCAAATAATCAAGCGATTCGAGACGAAGTTGAATCACTGCAATCCAAATTTGATGCCTTACGTAAATTCGCTATGCAAAAGAAGATTCCTATACCTTACGATTTGTGAATCAGCTCAACTGGTTATTTGCAGAATTATGTTTTACTAAATAGCGTTCTTTAGAATTTAATTCTCACGATATTTTCTATCGCTTTTTTCACTTATTTGCACCGTTGATTGTATATTCTACTCACTATTATTGAAGCCAATAATTTATTGTCAGCACTCAGCACTACATAACCTCCTCTCGAAACCCAATGCATTCTACATTATACAACTTGTATAATGTAGAATTTAGAAACTGATGTTGATCCCGAATATACTATGTATTTATTTTTAGACGTTTTCTTTTTCTCTGTAAATATCTTTTGTTTGTATACTAATGGGTCATTGAAAAGAAGCAATAATGATAGTTAAACTTAAACCCATTAAAATTCGTTTATTTCCCTAAATATAAAAACCGTATTTTTAATTTCTTGTTTATTGATTTTAAAAACATCTTAGTGTATTGTAAACTGTAGTTCGTAAATTACTCTCAATGTTATGTATTTGTGCCTGTGTCAGGTAACTGCAGTTTCTTTTCGGTTTTTTTCAATGATTTAGACTTAATTTCAGTTGCTTTAAGAAGAGTCTCTTCTAATTTTCTGATAGCCTCTCTTGACAACTGATCAGCAAATCGAAGGGGTTCAGGCACACGAAATTTAGAACAAGACATCACTACTCTCTTAGCTGTTTCCAACCCAATCTTGTGACCCACGGAAACATATACAGGATTTTTGGTCTTTTCAGCAGTTTTTAAGGCCTGTGGTTAAATATGAAACACAATAAGTAGGCACCAATTATAATTAGTTTGGTTAATTATGCTACTCCATTACTCACTATACATAATTCATCAAAGTTTTAAGTGATATCCACGATTCTGTAATGATATTGGTAATGCTATAATATAGCTTCACCAATGTGTAAAAGAACAATAAAGATACATATTTTCTACAATCCTTTTGTAAGATTTCATGTCTTTTCTTTGATGTTAGTTTTGCATTTCCATTTTCCATACTAATATGTAATTTATTTACCATTCCTATTACAAGGTTATCCATGTCTCGAATTGGCGTAAAGTCCCCAGCATTTTTCATCTCGTCCACCAAAGAATGCCTTGTGCATTCAATCCCTTCCAAAATGTGCAAATTTTTTGCAACGCCAATTGTTGGTATAGAAAGCTCGTAACCAATGTGACATGCAGAACCACATCTCTGTGGATGCAAAAGACCATTTCCGTCTACAAGAATTACGTCTGGTGTGAAGGCAGGAGTTTTTTCTATTATTTTCTTAAGAAGATTTGTCAGAGGGGCTGATTCTTTAAAGGCCAAGAAACCTGCAGTATGTGTTATAAAAATGTCATCCATATTCACCCATTTTTTACAAATTGAAGTAGTTACACTATGTATTTGTATATTAAACAACATCCCAATGTGAGAAATTGGAGAATGCCTGTTGTCTGTGTCCATACAAATGAAAATGGCAAACCTGGCACATAAGGCACTTCTAATCGAACGCGTTCAACTTCCTCGTAAATGACTTTCAATGAGGGGTGTTCACAAATAACCACCGCTGCAAAGGCATCACAATTATCTTTATCGTGTGCATCCACCGGGTATGATATGTCCAATCCGGCTACCAGTTTTAGTTCCCTGAGTGCATATTATAACAGCAATATTTATAGACTTTTTCTCTGCGAATTTTGGAGTAGTACTATATAGACTTATCAAACAAACTTTGTATATCATACCCGTACCGTAAATCATTTTGCCAGGATTCAGTATTCTCAGTAATAATTTTTCGTTTCAGCTCATTCTGAATCGTTTCCCATTTCTTAAGTAATTCCGAGTCAATTTTATCGGTAACTTTTTGTGGTTCCATAATACAAAGGCTGATGCAATTTCAATCACTGTAAAAGAATAAATTTCCGAACACATAACTTTCTGTAGAGTATCGGTAGAGGATTCTTGATAAGTGAGACATTTTCGTGTCTTACTTAAACCTTCAATCATTGTAAAAATCCTGATATCTTTACTAAGAATATAAACATTTCGTAAACCAGTGGGTATTACATCTTAAGATGTAATACGTCTTAGTAAATGTCTTACTTAGTGGTTGTCATTGTCAAAAGAAAGTGGTGAAAGCAGGTTGATAACTACAAAATTAGCGCCGTAAAAACTGAAGGAGGATTCTCTCGTGTTATAAGCAAAAACACTTAGAAATGACTTTAACACAAACAGGCCGCAGTCGCTGTGAACTACTTCCACTTCCAGCCACTTCCAGAATTTCACGTGAACGACTTAAGGTATAGGTCGACTTCATAGCTAAAAGAGAAGGTCGAAAAATGCTTTTTCGTCCAAAACCCCAAAAGCTTTTGTCTGTGGGTTGATTAGTTAACTATGTATACTATGAAGGTATAATTTTGATGCATTAAAGTTGCACAAGACAATACAAAATGCTAATACCTAGTCTGTAGCTATTGCAATTAATAATTCTAATACAATGGACAAGCGAATATTCAAGCGAGTACATACTACTTATTTTTTTCTTTTAGCGAATTTACTTCTACAGTACAATAAGTTGTTTCCTTCAAGTAGCTACCCATTACCGTATTACCTAAGTATATAGTATGTATGTATGTAATTTTGTAATAGTACACAGCATGAAAACACTTTAATTGAATTGAATATACCATTTTTAATTTTTAATCATGCATAAGACATAAAGGAATGCTTCTATACTTACTAGTTCTATCTATATACTTAATCCTTTTAACGATTCAAGCATTAACAATATAATTGCACCTTTAAGTTAAGTTTAGCATAATATCATTCTTTTTCATAAGCTTCAAAAACAAAAAGCAACTCTTGCTTTTCGATTAAATGACTATTGTAAAAATTACTATCTATAATCTATTGTCAATAAGGCAAAGTGACATGATATTGTGTTTGCGTTGCGTGTGTGGTCAGTAAATACACAGAGAATACAGACATTTTGCTTTAATTGTTGTCTCCAGAATGGACATTTGCATTGGTTTAAGAGATTTGCATGCCCTACTTTCTCTAGTATTTTATATAGTAATACAGAGTTGGGTTTATTATATTGTTGCTGAACCGATTGCCCTCGATCTTGTAATACGCCTGTATACATTATGCAACGTATAGACCTATGGCCTATCTGCTGGAGTTGCTTGCTGGAGTTTTCAAGTAGTAGCTAGTAGCTGTTGCAGTTTGTGGAGTATTATGAAGTTTTGCTATAGATAGAATAGGAATACGCGGATGAGCTTACTGACGGAGAGAAAGATATAAAGGACTTTCCCAGTGTCAAAGTCAAACTACCTATAGATCTTACGCTACACTCCACACATAGAAGAACACATTGACTCACACACTCCTACCTACCTACACCAGCAAACACGAACCAACCCAAAAGAACCCGACCCGAAAAACGGAATATATAGTAGTAATATATTTTGGGATATATACAGGAATTGGGAACAGTTCTCTAGGCAAGGGCAAAACAGGCAAGTTTAAGTAGGTCAACATTTAATACATGCATTCACAGGGAGATAAAGTGGCACAGCACGAGTAGGACATAATTACGAACACTACCAATCTCTAACACAGGAATCAGAGAAAGTTAAAGTTACAGCACAAATTAATTAAATATATATTTCAGTCTACGCAAAGAAAGCACACAAGTTTAACTTACTTGAGAATTTAATGTTTAAGTGTACATGGAAAGTTAATCCATTGAACTATAGCAGTTATGATAACTCACACTTTGTAAAAATTGTAGTCAAGATAGATTTTGGACTACATAAGCAAAGTCCCTTTATTGAAGTACCCGTTGTACAAGAATAAGTACTTTACTAGAGAAGTCAGCTGGATTGACTGAGTCAATACTGAATACTGACAGAGAAAGTATTATTATAATTATTCACACGTGAATTACGGAGATAGATATTAGTTTAATTCACCATTATGTCTGTCGAAGTTTTTCATGGGACTTGGAAGGTAATACCACAACATAACTTGATATTAAATATTTTAAATTGTCTGGAAAGTCTGGATACTTAATTTCTTGCTTAGAAGCTACAACTACACTTTCTTTTCTTACACAGATAGTGGAATGTGTCAACATTTCCAATTCACGACTGGCTCCTCCTGCAGAAATCGATGGGTAGGTACTGAAATATTATGGACAATTTCAAGGTTCCCTTCCCTCATCCCCTTCCCTCATCCCCCAAATAATTTTTAAACTTACAGTTAAAAATATTAAAAAAATAAAATGGAAAAGAAAGACATTTTTAAGGCATAAAAAGAAATAATATTCACATCAAATCTTTACAAAGCCGTTTTTCCAAAAAAAGCCCAACTAAAGCACAAATTATCCACTGAAGCACCCTCATCCTTCCCTCAGCCCTAAATCTTGCAGCAAAACTGAAAATAAATTAGAAATTATATGTAAAATTTTATAAAACTTTACAGTTTAATGAATGATTTTGGTTGCTTTTTATCAGGGCCATATTTGTGTTACAAGAGAATGGAGAAATTCGATGGGACCTTACTCCTCCCACAGTTGACAAGGAATTCCCTTTATTTCAATGTGACTGTTATGAAGTCATTCACACATTCGTTGGAGTGTGCATCCAAATGGGGGCTGTGTCAGGACATATGTTTGAGTTTTGGATCGATCGTCCTATTCCAAGAGATTTAATGCTGTTAACATTTGAAGGCTGGTGTATGATCCAGTGTCAACAAATCAATGCGATACAACCCCCATTGGACTTTCCTTTCTCATTCCTGCCAGCATTTACTGATGGGTATTTCTCAGATTTGGAGATGCCCCCCATTGAACGCAGCTTAGTATCTGCACCAGAGCACACATTAACTACGAAGGGAGTAAGCCAATTTTTAGTTTATATGCAAACACACCCAGCAAAAGCAATTCAATTCTGTTCACTGTGTAATATGAATAATTTCTTTGTACATTTCAGTTCAAAATTCATTCTGTGGTAATGGATCTGAGCAATGCTAAAATAGACGAACTTTATGGACTTCCGAATGATGTGCTAGAGACTGTTCTACATTTCCTCTACACTCAAAGTCTTCCTCTGACTTTATCCAACGACACAGCCAACAGATGTATTACATTGGTCCCTGAAAGTATGGCTGATTTGATTCAACTTTGCCGTGATTATCTGCATCGAACTTGTCTTAAACAAAGTATGGAAAATTAAGCTAAATTCTCATTAGCAAATTAAAATACTTTTACTTGGGTATGTTATAGTTATTTTATTGTAGTTTTAAGCCTTCAATGCTGTCTTATGAACTTTGCAGAAATAGTTAAACTCGTGAATGAAGTTCATTCTTGTGCTGAATCAATGACTGCTGCATTTCAAGAAAATTCCGTGACAAATCCTTCACGATTTTGTTATGTCATTAAATTGGCTTTAAGGTACGCTGCAGTTGCTTTTATGAAACTAGTCGAGCTCTGTGTGCTCTATGGGGAAGAAGCACCATTACTGAATAGAAATGAAAGGTTGGAGATTCTTCGTTATGCAAAAACACGATTACCCATATTCCTCACCCAATTCGTGGCTCTTCTCAGAAACATTAAAAGCGATTTTTCAACTGTAAAGCCTGCGGATCGAAATGATATAGCGGCACATGTAGCTCCTGAAATTGAAACACTGTTGGATTCTTTATCTAACTTAATGAGAGAAGCGAGAGACGCTTGTAATGAAATTTGGATTCGTTGGTCTAATCTTCATGCTAATTCCAATAATGGGTTTGGTATATGGGGACATGAAAATATGAACACTTATACGACTGGACCGAATGTCCCAGGTTATGTACCTGGAAATAGTAGCAATAGTAGCTCCAGAGGGGATATGTCTCCGGCAGAAAAAAATTTGACAGAAACTGTGTTTCTGATCTTTCGAAAGAGAGAAATCGTCAAACTGCATAGTGTCCAGGGCCAAGTTGCAGCCATACATCTTTACCTGGCCCAAAAAAAGTAATAAACTAAATGCAATATCCAAGTTACTTTTTTAGTATAGGCATATAATATTTGTATTATCTGTACATATAGATTCATCAGTTTTTTTGGGTATTTCTAACTTTGGTTATTCCATTTAACCAGGGAAAATTTTGAAGAGATGACGGCTGCTGTAAAGATAAGATGTGTGTCCAGGAACCTTGAACAACTTCTCGAAGAACTGCCAGTGTTTCTACTGCGCATAGAGGAAATAATGATTGCATTCGATGATAGATTTCAATGGAAGGACTTTAAATTTTGTTTACAGCTGGCCATTTCTCAAGTTGTATGTATCCGTGCATGTTTTATTTTGTGTTGTTATTCACGAGACTATTTGAGTATTATAATTCTAATTTTCTGTTTCAGTGCCAAACAGTTCACCATTTACAGAAGGAACGGGACCGTCTCCAGAGATTTTTACTTAGTTTGACAGATTTGGTGCAAAGGGATGAATTTCATCAAAGCTTAATTAATCTAAAACTGCTCGGAGTTCCTCCCTCAGAGTCAGCAGCTGATGATCCCGGATCGCATAGCGAGCAAACCTGTCTAGGGTCGGAAAATACTTCAAGGGATGGTGCTACATCAGCTAAGAATACTGAAAACATAGAATCTCAAAATCTGAAAACCGACGGTGGACTCTTAACCACTGGCTTAAAGAATATGAATTTACATGCACATAAAGAGCTTCCACTGCCTGGATGGAAAGATACTTTTGGAATGAGCTCGGATTTTGCAACTAATGACTTAAACCTAGTTGAAAATCTATGCACTCCAAAAAGATCTAAAGATAGCATCCTGGCACAAAATTGTATTAAGCTATTTAACTCGAGTTTGCAATCTGATATGGTTTTCGAAATTGTGCAAGGTAAATGAATTTATCTTAATATGAATAAATTTTTTTTTGAAATTTTTGCTATTTTATAATTTTCTAGCTTGGGTACATTGTAAATAATTAAACTGCATTGTCTTTCAGAAGGAGAAAAAGTAGAGATTCCTTCTCATCGAGTGATAGTAGCTGCCAGATGTGATTGGTTCCGAAGGGCTTTACTTTCTGGAATGAAAGAATCGATTCAAAAGTACAAATTTTTTATTAATAATATTAATCATTATCTATTTTTAAATCAAAATCATTACTAATTGTATCGAATTTCTATTTTAGGAGAATCGTAATCCATGATAGTTCCATTAACGTTTTTCAAATGTTTCTCAAATACATTTATTCTGGACAAATTGACTTGGAAGTGACCTTCGAAACTCTTGCGGAACTCATCGCTCTCTCAGACCGGTTGGAAACCTAAACTAAGTAGTCAAATATGTGCATAAAAATGGTTGTATAATTATTCTTATGTAAACAGGTACGAGATGGATACTTTGAAATTATCTTGTGAACAAGAGCTAGCTGTAAGGCATTTGGACGAGAATTCAGTGATTTTCCTGCTTTCCATGGCTGATCAATACAATGCTCGCAACCTTAGGGTAAGTAAACACAAACAATTAGCATTATATTTAGCATATTCAGTGGCCCAGCTATGATTTAGCAGGTCTTTGAACCATTATAATTTGAATCTGAGCATGTATTTTAACAGGGAGCTTGCATGGAATACATTGCGGCAAATCCGGGAATCATGGCTAGAGAGTTGTTCGAAGAATTGAGTCCAGAATTGCAAATGGAGGTTTACGATATTACAATGTGGTCTAAGCCTAAGTATGTGAACTATGTTAATTATGTAGTTTGTAGATGAATATTATATTATAACCATGAACTTGTATGTCTACTTAATTATACATGAATTTATGTAATGTGCAAGAAGTTGGAATGGAACTCGATTCAATCTAAAATATAAACATAAGCTTGCATATAAACAAAGACATATATACATGGTCTAAAGAGAATTTATTCAATTATTTTACTACCAAATAGGCACATTGAGAATTTTTGTGTACTAGGAGC
Source organism: Pogonognathellus longicornis (assembly GCA_034694085.1). Lineage (NCBI taxonomy): Eukaryota > Metazoa > Arthropoda > Collembola > Entomobryomorpha > Tomoceridae > Pogonognathellus > Pogonognathellus longicornis. The sequence goes on from JAQFYB010000643.1 coordinate 30,761, forward strand.
CAATGAACCCATTGACAAAGTTACCTATTCGCTTTTGTGTGGAAATTCTCTTTTAGAAATTGTATACATATTATACATAATATTATAAAACTATAAAAATACTAAAAAATGCATTCAGGTAGTTTGAAAGTTTGAATCGAGTTATTGCTTTACTATTATTGTTCTACATTGTACATACTAAACTAGACATTTATAACATTAACTTTATTGTTTGTATTTCAGTCGTAAAGTATTCTCAACTAATGATGAGCTTTCAAGTCCTCGTTATTGCCTCATAGCTGATTCCCAATCTTCAAGTTCTTCTTCTACATCATCGTCGCCGACTTTTGGTCGCCGACGTCATATGCATTCTTCTAACTCGAACGAGGCATCTAACAGTAATCGGAACTTAGACAACGATGAAACGACTCCAATAGTGTCACGTCACCATCACCACCATCATTCTCACCATCATCATCATCACCACAGATCGCATCACATCACCGGACACAACAACCATTCTTCTTCCCATAGCAGTGGGAATCACAGCCACAGTTCTCACAGCGGGCATGGTGGGCATAGTCGCTCTCATTCTCATCGATCGCATGGAGGATCTTCTAGCACTAACAAACATCATCATGGATCCAGATCGAGTCGTGAGTCATCTCATACTCACAGCAACCAAAATCATTTACCGTCTGCGAATGGTCAACATGGTCATCAGCAACAACAACTGCAAGGAAATGAGTCCCATGTAACAATTGCGATTTCAGCTTCAGCCAGGGATAATGCTGAAGGCAGAAATGCAAATCGAGGAAACAGGGAGGGTGGCCAACATGCACAAGGAGGCGGTTGCCCTGCGGGAAGTGGGACTGGAAGTGACACAACTTTCAGCACTGAAGAAATGGAAAGATGTGTCTCTCAGTTGAAAGATGTTCTAGGCGATAATGTTCCTCATGACCAATTGAGTCGCATAGCGATGGCTGCAGACCTGGATGTTAACAGAGCCTTGAATTTTTTCTTCTCGTCTTAGTTCTGAATATTCAGGCATTTTAAAATGTCATTAAAGCTATCATATACTAACTGATATTTGCATACGACACTATACCTACATTATGCAAAATCTTAACTAAAGGTCTCATTCTACTCTCATCAAGATATGTACATAAACCTACTATCTTCCTAGTTTACTTATTGTTACTAGTATTTAATCGCTTTAATTAGTTAAGAACTTGGAAAAACAAACATTGTTAATATGCAGTCGTTTTGTCGTTTGTTAACGTTCTCGTTCGTTCGTTCGGTAGAATACGATTATGACTGCTGGAATATTCAATGCAATTTCTATGATAATACGTGTATACTAATTGCATTGTAATAATATTATTATGTTTGATGTTTGTAGCTGATATGATAATAATTTTTACTTCATGTTTCCTAAATAGTAAGATTCTTTGTGACAACCATTCTGTCAAGTTACTTACACAATTAGTTTCCTTCGTCTTAAATGAGATTATTGATTTACATGATTCTCTCTGCTTGTTTATCTTTCGAATAATCAATTGTATGGAAATATGTTCCTTACTTTACTACTATAAAAGGCAATGACCGCAGCAGTGATCGGAGTATTGAATATTTACGAAAAAACTCTACGATAAAATTAAAGTTAAGATAATAATTGTAATTAATTAAAATACAGAAAAACAATCTATGTACTCATAGTATAGTACCATTAGAACTATGAAATATTATAGGTGTATAGCAATACAAATACCAAATATACATTACCAAATCACGGAATGAACTACACACGTATGAAAACTGTTGTTAGTATTAGTAACTTAGCATCATTTGATCTGTTTCATTTACTTTGTTAGTAAGAACTTTCGTTAACTTATAAGTCTGATATACACGAGTCAAATAACATAATGCGATGCAAGAACAATGTTCCCTGCAACAGAAACGTTTACTGATCCTGGAACTAACTATGCACTCTGAACTGGACATTAATGCTTTAGTTAAGACTATTTTGTAAATAAGGATCGCTGATTATAGACAATTTGCTAATTAATTTTGTTATTGTTTGTATTATTTTGTTGTTAGGAAAGGGTTAAGTATGTTTCCTTCTATACAGCTATTTACGATATATTATTCGCTATGCTATTTCTAATACATCTGTAGTGTACTAGTAGATTTTAGATGTATACATATAGAAATTTGGAGAGTGCGTTACTTCATTTTTGTTGACTTGTGTGTAATGAAGAGTAGCAATCGCGATCGTAATATTGAAGTGTAGTACATAACATAACTATTCTCATGTAATTCTAAATCGTTTAAAGCTAGGTACCTAATGTATGTTACATAGGTACTTAATGTACGTACTTCGCTGTTTTGCTTGTACCTTCTAACCTACAACTACAACTACAGCTCCAATGCAAAAATATTTACTGATTGTTTTCGAGCTTCGTTTGTTGAGGTTAATAACTTTTGTTTGATGATAAATAAATGCAAATTGTGTGTTTAGAGTTATTTTTTGTTCAAGAATGGTGTATATGCAAAAGAATGATTACTAAAGTAATTATAAGCATCAACTTATCTTAAACATTCTAATATTTCCAAATTATGCTGAAAAGCCCACGAATGAAACTGGCAATCGGAAGTCTTTGTACCTTCAGTCTCGCTCGGTAACTTGAACTAGATACACGCGGACTGAAGTCGCAGTAGTTTTTAGAGGTAGTTTTTATCATAGAAATTAATGCTACAATTTTGACTGAAACATTTTGGCGTAAATAGTCTTTAGCAATTTAGAACCCATCTTCTCGCTGAAAATTTGACAATATTTTTGATATTTTTCTTACAACCACAATACATGAGGTAAGTTTCTAAAAATTACGATTTTATCATATTAAATGATTTAATTAATTCCTGCAATTTTAAACTCAATACATAATCATTACATACATTATAATACCAATTGATATTTAAATGTTTTTTAGGATTTCAAAAATGCATCCGATACCATTTTGGACATGTATTCTATTCATAGTCCACTTGTTACCTACGCAAGAATTATTTGCTGCCGAGCTTGACCATGGAACGTCAGTACAGCGTAATCAGCGAGATATTTCAGGAAAATTCAATCCCCATGCTGGGGAGCATCAGCATAATCATAAACATGACGGTGGGGAACATCATCCTCATGAGGGTGAACAACATCACCATCCTGTCGACGAGGAACATAAACACGTCGAGGAAGCCCAGGCACAAAACACCATTGAAAATTATGAAGAGGCCCCAATAGGATACGAGTATGTAGCTGCTGGAGATCAAGGAGCTATCGAAGCCCCCGATACGAAATTCGACTACGATGACAAGGGCACCGTAGCTCCCGTTTGTGGATGCGTCTTAAAAGGTCAGTGTGGAGGAATTAAAGAGGACCAGGATACGATAGATATTCTGAGGGCGACCCCAACCACTTTGGTGTGTGGATTGAAGTATCAAATGTGCTGCAAGTACGATTACTATGAAAATGGGAAACCATGGCCTGGAGTAGTGGTAAGTTCTGTACCATACATTATATGAATTTTGATATTTTTTGCATGCTATTCTATACACAAAGGTAGACCTACAAAATTGATATGATTTATTTCAGGATCTGTACTTGGATAAAGCCCCTTGTGTGGCTGAGGAAATTTGCAAGAGGCCTTATGGGGTGCAACCCACGGATGTCAGAGACTATGGAACTATTCCCCATTGTCCAGGGTTCGGTTCTGTACGTTGTTTGGATAGCTTTGTGGTGAAGGATAATTCTCCTCTCGTTTTCCCTGTAAGTAAATAGCTGCAAAACACATTGGTATTAATTTCGTCTTGTAAACTATGCCAACATAGGTTTCCATTTGTATCGAGTAATCATTAATGCTTTAATATTGATTTCCAGAATGAACATCCAACACCAATTCATATAGATGTTCCAATTCTTCCAGTCTTCGAAACAAACGAGATATCAGGAGGGTTATTCGTGGAGGAACCGAAGGAACAAACTCCGCTCGTTCCACTCCTACCAATTTCAGAACCCGAAATTCCCAAAACGTCATACGGGGTACCTTCTATTCCATATACATATCTTCCACCGACCCCACCTCCTATACCAGAACCAACAACTGAAACTCCAACAACACCTGGATACATTTACCCAGAACCACCACCAACAACCCCTACACCACCCCCACCAACCACTCCTCCACCACCCCCACCAACTACCCCCCCAACCCCACCACCACCAACAACACCCCCAGGATACATTTACCCAACTCCTGTTCCAACACAACCCCCTATAATTTATCGTCCACCATCACCGGTAACACCACCCCCATATTTGTATGCTCCACCACAACCAGTAACGGAAGAAGAAACATCATCGGTAATTGCTCCACCACCACCGGTAATCCAACCCACACCGGTTTATGTTCCACCACCACCAGTAATCCCACCCACACCGGTGTATGTTCCACCACCACCAGTAACAGAAGAAGAAACATCTTCGGTGATTGCTCCACCACCACCAGTAATCGAACCCACACCGGTGTATGTTCCACCACCACCAGTACCTCCACCCACACCGGTGTATTCTCCACCAGCACAAGTGTACGAACCACCCAGTACATACACAGCTCCATTGGTGGATGCTGGGTTGATCGAAGATAAACCTGCTGTACCAGTTTTCAGCACATCCCGTTACTACACACCGACATTAGGATACTACAGACCGAAATACTACAAAAGGCCGAAAATTGGATACTTTGGAGCTCCTTATTTCAAAAACTTTTATTATAATCCATACTACGGAGGGTACAATGGTATCTACGGTTCTGGGGGTGGATTTCAAAAACGTATTTCGTTTTCTAAGCAGATTGGGCTAGGGCCAGGGTTCCAAAAACAATTTTCGTTCTCTAAGCAGATTGGGGCGGGTTTGTATGGGCGTTAGGTTGACTTAAAACATGTTAGTTTTAGTTTCTTTAGAAAAGCGGGTGCAAATGTACATTGCACTACCAAATGGACGCATGTAGTACATTACTATTTAGTATTAACAATCGTAACGCAACCATTGTTATCCTGAACTAAGATATTTTAAACTTAAAAATTATAATGTACCTAATGGTCGAATATTTGATAGCTATTGTAATATGAAACGGTAAACAGAATATTTTTACGTATTTTCTTGAAGTAATACTTAATTCACAAAAAATGAATAATTTTGACTATTTTAATGAAAATAAAATGACGCTACGTGAAACTAAATACATCATTACATACACATAATTTATTTTGCCCAATATTTTTCATTGTTAGTATATTATAATTACCATAAGTCACACTTATGAGGACATAGAAAATCAAATTTGGTAAGGTACATCGAACAAAAGTTTCGTTCGATTAAATAGTTTTGGGCCTAAATTGTGAAAATGATTACAAAGTTCGATTAGAAGATCAGATCGTTACATTTAATGTCCATACTTCTGGAACTCCCACTCACGATTATCCAGGGGGCATACTTGACGGGTTTTTAGCCAACGAGAGATGCAGTGGAAATGGAATGCATGCTAGAATGTCACAAAATAATATAATTCATTATTATGCCAAATAGTTGCATTTACATCTTGTATCATGTCTCATTACATTATGAAATGGTAAATTTTTTTACATGCATAAAATTAAACAATTATAATGTTAGTAGAATCACATCAAAATGACGAAATACTTACATTGCAAACTCCCCATGCAACGGTGCATTCTTCTGATGACGCTGACGCTTGGTTAGCTTGACATTCAATGCACAAATCCATAATATGGTTGCGGCAAATAGCGCAGTTGTCCACAACGATGTCCCAAGCCCACAATGCGACAGCACTCCACTAAAAGAGGAGCACAGCAATTAGTATTATTATTGTACAGCTAAAAGACAATTTCAATTCTGAGTAAATCCTACACATTGTATTGATTACCTTTTTCACTTCGAAACGTTTTTTATCGCCTTTTGAGGTAGATGATGAAGGAGCCTCTACCTCCTCTTCGTCAACTTCCATGGCACCAGTAGGATTAGCCATTTTTTAAAATCGGTTTATTGTACGATTGTCTGAAAGAAAAAAACATTGACTGATTGTTAGCATTATACGGCATACACGACACATAAAAATGACCACCTTCAGGGGGTACCCAGGATTTGGTTTTGGTTAGGGCACCAAACATTATAATGATTTTAAATAAAAAATTGAGCTAATTTGGACTAAAATGAACCTGAAACGCAAAAACTGATTTTGCATTTAAGGATAATCATGATTTTACTTGTGATTTTGTGCAATTTTATGGTAAAATAACCTGTTTTTGGGATTACGGGAGGGGGGGGGGCATGTGCCCTGCCGCTGGGTACAGCCTTGACTACATTACCAGCCTTTGATCTTTAAACTTATTATTGTTAGTACTAAAATTGATAACATTGAACATTGACATTCATTTTGTCCCAAGTGCCAAGAAAACATAAAAAATGATGAGTAAAAAAGGTCAAAGGCTTACTACTATTTTCCCATTCCCAAGTCCCAACTATTGCTTCAACTTTCCCTTGATTGTTTATGTACAACTTTTGTTATAATATAAAAACAACAAAAAATAATAAAATTCTTACTTTTGCTTTAGTGTGAGCGGATAAATTGCTTTATGTCTTCTAGTTCAGCACTGAATTAGTTTTATTTCCGTCTGACAGACTTATTTAATTTAATTTTTAACTACCTTGGCCGGTGACAAGACAAAACGATGACTCCTTCTATCAACTTGACACTTTTTATACCAAAAAGCTGTGTGCTGCTCTGCGTTTCTCACAAAGCAAAGTGCGAATTATTTTTGACTTATGAAAACAGTCTACAATTCAAATTCCGGGGGTGTCTACACAACACGTGTGTGTATCAATGAACTCGAGGCAGTATATAACCAGACGTTCAAATTAGAACGGTCTTGCAACAACGATCACTCAACTTTACGCTCACAACAGGCAATGAAAATACCACATGAATTCCCGAACTCTGCTGGACAAAAGCGGGTGTTCAATGTTTAATCGGAAGAAACGTAAACTCATTCATAAACAACAAATTGTAGTTTTCATTTTCAGAATCTTGCAATGTTTGTCATAGTGATCAGTTTGTCTTGTATATATGAGTCTTATTTTAATAGACTTGTAAAATCGCGAAACGGGTATTTTTGAACTAAACGAGACAATGTTAATCTTGTAGGTGATGTGGAACTAAGTTACAGAAAAAGATAAAACCCTTGGTCCATACACCCCCTTTGGGGACAGGGGTGGTTTTGTGTTTTTTGCGGGGGACGTTGCATAAAATTCAAATTTCAACCAAAATCAACGGGACTAATTTTAGAAAATGCACAGATATATGTACTACACTGTCAAAATAGTCGGAATTTTTTTCATGAAATTTTAGTATTTTAAAAAAATGTTTCAAATTTTGAAACTGCATTTTTACTAAGAAAAATTAACTTTTTCCAAAAACCAACTGCACACGATGAAACAACACAAAACAACGAGTTTCGACGCTAATGTCAACAATTGACATATTGACCTTCTGAGGATTTTAAGGTCAAAGTATTGTAAATACGCTCAAAATATATTAAAATGGTCAGAAAAATTATCTTAAATTGCAATTTCAGTAAGTATGGGACCTATGAACCCAAAATTATGCATGCACGTTCATCAAGGTCATAGGTCACATAGTTACATTTTGGCAATACTTGCACAACTTTTCAACCAAAATCGACGAGACTAATTTTAGAACATGCACAGACATGTGTACTACACTGTCAAAATAGTCGGAATTTTTTTCATAATATTTAAATATTTAAAAATAATTATAAGTAAAATTACAGTTTCAAAATTATAATTAATTTATTATTAGGTATGCATTTGCCGAGATTATGATTTAGTTCATAGGAGTTCAGACTGCTGCAATGTATGAGTAATTAGTAAGATTCTGAATTTATTTGGTTTTAAACAGTTAAAGTTAGGATATTTATTTCATTAGTGATGAAAGATTAATGAAAGATTTGTGTTGTTGAGAATGGGAAATCAAAACATAGGGTGATCGTTTGCAGAAGTAGCTGGTACCTCTTGAGTAACATCCCAATGTTCAACAATTTTTCCACATTCCATTCTGAAAATATCCATTACGGATACAGTCTTTCCATTTTCGACAGTTTTGATGTGAAGCCATACTAAATCATCTTCGGCACTGACACGTTGGAAGTCAATTTTTTCAACGGGCTGACCTGCAAACCATTCTCCAGCAGTCTTTTTAAAGGCAGCTAGACCATCGGCCATGAGGGGATTATGTTGAATGTATGTTGTTGCGCTGATATATTTGTCGGCAATGTTTACATTTTTATTTCCAAGTACTTCTTGATAAAATTCCTTTACAATTTTCTTGTTTTGTTGTGGAGTAAAGTTGCATGCACCTGGACGAGATCCTGGTCCTGAATGTCCAGAATGTCCTGACCAGGAATCATCTCCCCAATCGTTCCAGCTAGGCCTAGATCCCCATTGACTACCTCCTTGATGGCCACCAAAATGCTTCGTTGAGAATCCGCTGGCGGAAACCACTGAAAATTACATCAAAATGACAATTGTTGTAAATGTAGTATTTTAAAATAGTATACCAGGTATACTTAATCCAAAAATCATGAAATAATTACCTGCCCCCAAAATTAAAACTGCGACGGCTACTTGAAGTTTCATGATAGCTAACAACTTTTCAGTTAGAGATATTTAACAGTGATGTAAAGTCGAAACAGTGATGAAATTCAAAGTGAATTAGAACCATTGAGGCAGGTGTATTTTATAGTTGTCATCCTCCCGGATGTCAGTTTTTTTCCATTGCTTACATGACTGTATGGTAATGATATTGCAGGATTTGTTTGATCAATTGGTTTATTGTTCGTAAAAATAGATTTTGTTGCAGACTGTGTGTCATTCATGTATAACAATTGTCTAACCCTTTGGTAACAAATTCCCTAGTGTCACAAAAGACAAATTGAATTTATGCATTTGTTGCGGTGATTATGTAAAAATGACATGTAAGACTGAATAACGTGAGTCTGGGCATACATATTAAAACCTATATTATGTACACTGTATTATACTGTTGAGGTGATGAGCAATGCAACGAGAACGAGTATAACTGACTGATGGCATGGCGTGGCAGTAGTGGTGCTTGTGGTCAAATCCAGTATGTATTTTATCTCTTAAATATAAATCCAATAGAAGTTGAATCATTTGCTTATACATAATATACCATAAAAGCAGATGTGCATTGTGTATATGCCTACTCATTTTTGAGAGCAAACAGGTAATTTTTTTACTTAAAAACATTTATATTTAAGACTTAATTTACTTATAACTTAATTTACCTAATCAAATTGCTCTATTACAAATGTGCTAATTAATCTTATATTATAGTAAGCAATTTTCACATTGTGATTTATTAATTCTTGAATGTTTTTGTTGCATGAAGATAATATTATGCATAATATTTATACAGGTATTAATTTAAGCTTGGTATCACATTAAAACATGGGATGAGGATTTTCTGATTTTTCTGGAACTGCTTGCCATACATCCCAGTGTTCAATAATTTTTCCGTCAGGCCCGATTTTAAAAATGTCCATAACCGATGTTAGTTTCCCTTCGTCCATTGTTTTGATATGAGTCCAAACCAAGTCACCGTCAGCACTGATTCTTTGTATATCTATGTCTTCCTTCCCAGCATCTTTGAACATTTTTCTGCATGCAGCTTTAAGACCTTCTCGACCGTCAGGAAAATACGGATTGTGTTGAATGAAATTTGTTTCACTGACATAGTTATCGATAGCGTCCACATTTTTGTCTCCCCACACAATCTGGTAAAACTCCCGCACCATTTTTTTGTTACGCTTTTCAGTAAATCTGTCATGCATGTCGTATGGTCCCGTCCATGTGGCATTCTTGTTGTTAAATTTCCAGCAGGCAACTCTAGGTGTGTCTAAAGTGTCTATGTCGAATTCTGATTGACTTTCCGTCTGTCTTCTTTGGTGATAACGTCTTCTACATGAACCATAGCCTAAATCAAATAATGTGTGCAATGACAATTAGTAAAAGATTTAACTTAAGATTTAACTTATTACTTAAGATTAAACTTTGCATGCAATAGAAGTGCGTTTGTTTGTACAGTAAAATAATCTTCATTGTATCACTTACCTACACACAAAATTACAATCACAAGAATTGCGTATTTCATGTTTTTCAAAACTGCTAGCTTCATTTTCTTGCCAGAGATCTAAGACACAATGTATGCCGATGACAGAACCTTAAGGTGTAAGAAGAAAGTATACGCTTAACCGCTCTATCACTGCAATACTAAAAAAGTTTGCTTTAGACAATTCAGAAAAACATATTTTATTGCTAATAATTTGTCACGATCGTACATGTAAAAAATGAAGCATTACCGCTTTGAGCTAAGATTACTCATTTCCTTTATATCTAGTAGAGACATTACATCACTTGAACAGGTTGTGGTTAAATTGTTGAAGTATGTAAATAGCTTGATTTTGGTTAAAAGCATTCAAGTACGTATCAAGGATTGGGTGCTGCGCTAGCGTCCATAAACGTTCTGAGTTGTAGACACAATGGTAATGTGAGTGGATCTTCAGTTTACAACATCTGCTCTGAATAACTTTTATCTGTACCTACTCTGTGCGGGCAGGTACCCTCTTGCTGTACCTTCAGATACGCCCCTGAGGGTATAGGCTGATTTTTAGTCACATTACGGAATTTCTTACATCGTACTTTGTACGGTAAACGAAGTCGTAAGCAGTAGTATTTGTTTTAATAAATTCGGCATGCCATGAGGTAAACTAATAAACTAATGTATATAGGTAATGACAATGACTAATCAATGACGAATCAATAATAATTACTTTTGACAAACTGTTTAAATTCTATATTATTATACTGGGAAAGTGGCATTCTATAAAAAGTGATGGAGAAATGTTTCACATTTCCTTTTCATGCATCGTGCATTCATCAGGCTTGAAAGTGATGGTTTTGGTTAATCGTGAAAAGATTATTCTCATACATGAATGCATAGTCAACATCTGAATCCATTTGCTAATAAAATCTTCATTGCTTATCATTTTCTTTTATCAATTTTTAAAAATCTGTATAAGACTTTAGTTGTTTTCATTGAACTAAGATGACACGGGTTATGCAAAGTGACAGTTGCGGGACATAAAAGCAATAAAAATATACACCGCAGTTGTTTCATGTCATTCCTGTTAGGCACTGTTATGTTCTGTGTATGTCATGATAATTGAAGACCTCGATAAATTCCGAAATGTTGCATTATGAAAGTAAAAATAAATGTAAACCTTGTTAAAAAATAATATAATATTATGATCACGTTACCGTTATTCCGTTACCTTATAATATGGGGGTTTCTTTTACGGTTTTAACTACGGACTACATAAATCAAATGTCCTTAATGCTGTCATTGTGTTCTTGAAAAGTAGGTTACAGCTTCTGCCTAAAAGTGAAATTTAAGTCGGTCATCGAGTATAATCTATCAGTTTAAGACCAAAGCATATTGTACTAATGATAAGAAATGAAGCTACATTATAATATGGGATCACTAAAAGTATCTGATACATATACAAGTAGAAAAAATTAATTATTATCATAGGTACTACTAGGCAGCTTTACATTGTGTACGTCAATACGACCTTAAAACACCTGGAGTCATCCCTGAAAATGTATTGATGATTTATCTTGCAATAACTTTGGGTTTTAACATGAAATAGATAAAAATTCAGGTTGTATTAAATAAAACACAGAAACGAACTTAAATATTATTTCCGTTATAAATGCACAAAGAATGCATACTTTTTATCAAGTAAAAATGTATTGTTTGTTTCAGCAATATTTAGATGTACATAATTGCTGGTTTCATATGATGTCAGTTTTGCGGTTAATTTGTTTTAAGTGCTCAATCTAAATGGAGCAGCGTGCGCTTACTTAATATGTAACTACAATCATAACCTACTGTAATATTGAATTTATCCTTATATTTATTGTAGACTTTTGCATGACAAGAGACTCAATTAATTGCTATTAAAGGCCATGACTAATCTAACAAAGAATTTACATTCGCGTCTCAATTTCTACAGCACCATTACATGACCTCGTCATTTATCATTTCAGGTACACTACATGCTACAGACGTGTTGTTTATTGTCAAAATGTTCTTGCATGGAAAAGTCTAAAACATCTACCAAACAAAAACCAGACTTAACAGTCTTCATGTTTATAAACACTAGTTTTGTTTTGTTTCTGTCGGTAGTATGCAATACATTGTAAGAAGAATAACAAGGTAGGTGATACAATGAATACGATAACTAATGTTGTTGTACTACTGAGTATGAAAGATGTTCTAGTCTCATTTCCCCAATTCAGTATCACCAAAACCTACTGACAAAACCAGTTTAGCTAGTAGTGCACTAGTGCATTGTTCAATTAATGTCATGCCTTGTACAGGTCAGCTTGTTTATATTTTAATGCGTGTTATGTGCAAAAATCTTGTTCTTAATACATCAGCAGCAGCACACATACCTGTCTCAGTCTTAACTTTCCTTTGTGCTTTAAAGCTTACTGGGATCTTAATGAAAGTTGCTAATTCTTCCTGAGTAAGTCGGAAAGTGAAGTCGTGGAAATTGAAAATTTCCGTTATACTTTTATTTTCTCTACTACGTACAAAATTTCGAAATGTTAATGTACAAAGCTTTGCTGTCATTTTGTGTTGCGTGTTGTTTTGCAACATTGAACTCTTTTGGTGTTACAGGAGTAGAAGTAACAATTTACGACAATTATAACAAAAAGGGTGAGTCTCGTTCTTCCAGGGAATTATTTGCGACATAATTATTTTGTGACTTGTGCTGTGTACCATAAAATGCATTTCGTTTTTATATAGGACTTAGCAGCCTTGTCAATCAGCCTTGTTAATGTGTTCTAATTTATCACTTCCAGGAGAAGAATTTTACTTGAATATACAAAATTGCACAAACATGCCACACGATTGGCACGACAGAGCATCCTCTCTTAATATATACGATAGCATTTGTATCAAGTTTTTCGAACACGCCGACTGTAAAGGGAGATATGTAACGTTCAGATCAGCCTTCCATGCGGATTACCAAGATAACCTTAAGGATCTCGGGTTCAACGATGTCATCAGCTCTCTCAGTCCATGCTCATTACAAAGTATGCAAATATTTGTTATAAATAAACCTATCGAATGTATTTTTATCTTCGAGATGTGAATTATTACATAAGATTATATTCCAAGAATTTGTGTCTAAAGGCAATGCTCTGTGTATATTATATCCTTGTACATATCTAAATCAAATTACTTTTTGCATCTATATTTCTAGTTGAAGCCGGAAGGTACGTGATCCAGAATCTTGGTGATAATAAGGTACAAAGACCTATGCATGATAAATCAGTATTAAAACATGTTTTCTTAATCCATTACTAATAGGATAGGTCTGGTAAAACATCCATGTAAAATTGAGCATAGTTATTAATTGCATGTATGAGTGTATGTCTGCTTGTATCTAGATGTTAACTGTGGTCGAAGAAAGTGATTTGTACTCAAGAGTTTTCACAAAATACTGGGCGAATCTTAAAGCTCAACATTGGGATGTGGGGCCAGTTGTGGTAAAACCAAAAACTTTTGCAAATACTAAAACAAATACGTTTTTATTTTTTATAATTTATTTGTATCAAGCGTTTTTAATAGTTCATTTGTGGAAAAAATTGGTTCACAGGGTTCAGATATCCTATATGACATGACCCCAGTGGACCATCCTTCAGAAAAGCCAATTATCTATGATGTTCAAGATTTTCAACGGCTCGGCAAGCTTCGAGTTAAACCGGCCTTCCTAATTGAGAGTGTGGACGATTGGAAGTATGTTATAAAGGATGCTAAGACGAAAAGATGTTTATCTATTGGGTACGTCAATTACGAACTAAGAAGCATATTGTGTGTATAATGGATTTATTGTACATAATGTGCAGAATGTGTAATAATAATAATAATAGCTTATGCAATATGTATACTACTGCGTAGCTTGTTTAAATAAGGAGAATATAGTGAAAGTAACTACTGTGAACAAATGTTTGTAATAATTTGTTGTTGATGGATTTCCTAGGAAAAAGGACGACGTTGTTCCAGTGCCTTGTTTGTACCGCTCTCCAAATCAACAGTGGCTTTTTCGCTTGACTAAGTAAAATCTTGTTTTCAATATGAACATCGAGTTTTTGCTAGTTCACCCGTTCTACGAAAAACATTCATTGCCTTACTTATTCTTGACTGTTTGTGTATTTATTGGTTGAGTGGATCGGATGCTGTAAATGTTTACAGACCACAGTTTCATAACTTTTGCATTTACAATACATTTCTTTGTATATACGTTTCTTCGTAACATGTGGAACTGTTGCTAATAAACTGCTAAAAAGTAATGATCTAATTTACTCAAATGTGTAGTATGAACTATGCTTTCATTGGTTTTAAACAGACGTCCGGATATTTTATGTGCCTGCAAAAGAAAGTGTCGTATTTCTCTATTTTGCAATACATGGTATAATAATACTATGTACACATAAGTCAGCATAGGACTAAGACTTGTTTGTATTTTGCCCTTGAGTATTTAGTAGATGTTAAAACCATTTCTTGCGCAAAAAGTTGTTAGTTTCTCTTTAAATAATAGGAAAACGTCTATCATGCATTTTTATCCCAACCCAACCGAATAATAATTGCTACTGGGAAACAAAAATATCGACCAATCTCACAAACCCACCTAATGTACACAGAAGTAAGTTAAGTCAGTAGGAGGTAAGTGGGAAACCCAATCTAATAAAGCAATAGCATATTATTAGGTTCAGGTAATTACCCAAATTAGAAAATTCGGGCATTTTTATATAGGTAATTAATAGTAGGTACAAGTATAAAATATTATGAACTATTTTTAAGAGTATACGATAAGTTTAATATTGAATGGGATGAACAAGGTTATATGTATGTATGAAAAGCATTCATTCACAAAAATTTGGTGTTGCAATTATCATTACCTCAATTTCGTTGTTTTGAACACTAATTAATTGTCATTAAATGGTAAGCGTTCATTACGTATGCACAGAGTACCTACATATGTGAGAATGATGCATTGTTCTGTCGAAGATGAAAGCGTGTCCTAGGAACATTAACTAATTGCAAATGAACTTGCAGCTAAAAGCTTTGCTTAATTAAGTTTTTCTACACGCTTTTACCTGAAGAGAACAAGAGAACAACTGTTATTTTATCCATACCCCATTTTAGCATCGTTAGATTTTTCCTTAACCACATTGAAGTGCCCTTCAAGTATAAATGCATTTATAAAGTAGGAACCAAACTATATAACGGTTCCTTCCATCAGCTCAGACTTCAGACTGTGGCTGGATAGTTCATAACATTTTGCATAACACTCACAGACGCACGTCCATCCAAGAACTTTGCTCTTGAACACAAAAAATACATCAAAATTTCTCAAATTACTTTACTACCATATTGGGGGAAGTACCAGACCACAGAAAGTTCATTTAGTGTTAATTTGTTGTAAATACATACTAGAAACATTTAGTTTGTATCCACCAACAGAGTTGTAGTATGTTCGTATATTTTCATGGTCCATACATCCTTCATGTGATGAAACATAATTTTTATACTTAAAAACAATTATGTATTGCAATACAATGCTAATGTTGCATCCTTCCTTACATTGGGTCTCATCAACATAAAATTTTGACTGTGAGTTATATTTGGGTTTCTGTAATAGTAACAATAAGAACATGGATAACTGTGTAAATTCCAATTATGGACATCAAAATTTCAAGATACAGATTACGAACTATTTTGTTAGAACTGTATTGTTGTCTTTAACTTTACATATAGTTTTTTGTCTAGAATTGTGCAAAAGTGAAAAAATTGTCATAAACAAATGCTGTGACTATGGGCAAATGCTAAACAGTAATTTTGTGTGTGTTAGTGCAAATTATTATCATCCTAATCTTACAAATTTTCCTTCGTCTGTAATTTCTATTAAAGGAAAACCAAATGATCCATTCAAATATACAAGGTATCTTATTTAATTATTACAGAACATTTAATGCACTATTAATTTCTAGTTAATAACTGTGATATGAACTATTATTATGATTTATGAATTAATTACTGTATTTGAAAGTACGTGTACCCTTTGTCAATATACCCATCGTTAAAAAATATATGATACCATTTTACAGAACTGTTTTATGTATATATATAACAAGGCATACCCGTATTCTGGGGATGGGCAAACGGGCAATTACCTCCCCCGAAATCCCAAATAAAAGAGGTTATTTTGCCCTCCCCGAAATCGATTTCTGGATACGGTCGTGCACCAAGGTATATTAAAGTAGCTAAGGTTTTAGCT
>JAQFYB010000644.1:0-47314 GCA_034694085.1 Pogonognathellus longicornis
GAAAAATAATGTCTGGATTGACCACAATATAAGTCTCATGTTTATCCAAATATGCCGACAGGATACTACAAGTTGCATGCAACTTTGCAGTCCTAGTCCTAACCAAATACTGCAAATCTCAAGTTCAAAATAAACTTATTCGGTGACAGTTACTAAAGTATTTTGTTAATGCTTAATAGTTATTAATCATTCCGTTTTATTTCCCTTTCACGTTTATTTATGCAGTTAAAAAAATAGTTGAGATTGAGTATTTGAAGCATTAATTAGGTAGGCAGTTGTTGGGACTACATTCTTCTGCATTTCTTATCGTTTAGCTTACACCTTGTTGAATAATGAACTGTAGCATGTAAATATTTCTTCGTTAACTTAGATACATAACATGTTTACCTGATATGATTATTGTTTAGAGCAGCTCACTAGAAATAAGGGGCTTTCTTTTTATATCATGTAGTATGTGTGTAATTTCCCTTATGTCTGTCTCCTCAAGACGATATTTCTCTTGTGCTCGTCCTTGTAGCTCTAGTAAATCATTTTCAGCAGAGAATGATACAAATATAATAAAATATTGTATAAGTGGTATGTAAAACAGTTCAAGTTCCAAGACAATGTTTCTGAAGTCTACGTGTGTTAGCATCAAGAGTTCGTGCTATCGTAGTTCTACTCCAGTAGAATACAAACATTCACATTTACTTTGAATGTTGACACTTCGCAGACAGTTTCACATACTAGAAGGCATGTCTTCAAACACAAGTGACACGAACGACTGTCTCCTTTATTTCCACAAGTGAAGTCACGCCAAAAAATTGTCACTGGCAGCAGGAGAGTCCAAAGAACACTAGCATATGACTATAATATAAACTAATCTTTTGTTAGAAACTCAAACCTCTACATTGTACAATCCAACACATTATTTATAATACAATATTTCACGTAGGTAATTTTAAACCTTCATAAATCCTTTATTCCGTTACTGTGTTCTGTAGCTGAGTTTATCCGAACTTACAGTATATAGCTATAGAACACACACAATAATTTTAACTTTGCGAACGTTAATTTGCACTGTTTACAACAACTACTGAATGTTGAACTAAGGAAACAGCAGACAAAGTTACAGCAACTAAATTGTCAGCGAGATAGAACACTTTCACAAGTGCTGACAAAACATTTTACTTCATCGCTGAACATTTAGTGAGTGAAAACGGAAACGCAAATACCGATAGTATTTCATATTACTTAGTTTCCTATGCCTATGCGCCGTATTGAACGTTGCCTGCAACCCTCCCAATGCATAATATACTAAAACTCTCACTAAAAATATTACGTGAATCCCATCAACAGAGAGAAGCTCTATGTGTGCACATGACTTGTACCCATAATGTTTTGTGTTTGTAGTCAATGCGAATGACTCGTCTGAAGCTAAACTTATAACTGAACTCTTCTCTTTTATTCATCTAAAGTAAATGCATAAAAAACTCCCAACTAAAAACACATTTCTATTCCTACCAACAGACAGACACGTCAATCGTCAATGTACCTATAAGTGCACACACACACACAAAGCATGGATATCACTATCTCTCGCCTATCTGTGTGTTTTGGAGATACACAAAGAGATAGGTAATGTATTTATTATAAAAAATTATAAAGAATTTATTCCGGTATCAGCAAAAGAATTATTTATCTCATTCTGCTCTCCTAGTGTTTATTTTGCTACAATGTTCTAAGTACAATATTAAATCAACAATCTATCTATCATATTGTATCATATATCAGATATAGTCCCGTTATTAGTGTTTAGCACAAAATCACAATCAAATTACATTACATTACAACTCACAACAAGTCACATGTAATATTCAGAGACACACACTGACTCCAAGTACGCATATAAATTGTACCTCTAACTTAAGTCAACAAACATATACCACTACTTATAAAAACGAGCATGGAATAATACACTGTATAGACAAGCCAGTTAACATAACACAATAATGCATACACTAAACTCGGAAAATGACTAAAGAAAATGGCAAAGCGAAGGACTACACAGAAATAGGAAGAGTAATAACATTACTACTTCTAACAAGTTCCAACTAGTCACATTCAGTCACATTCACATACAACACCGCTAAAGAAGCTCTCCTACTACAAACTACAATCAGCTCCTTGTCCTAAAAATAATCTTGGATATAATAGAAAAAGCAGAAGACACGTCAAAACCAACAGGGTCCGTCGTCTTCCTCTTTGCCTCCCCCTTCGATCAACTTGACAGTACAATACAATTTCGCAATCTCCGTTCTTCCAACATACAGTGCTGTGATTTTGATTGCAAGTGTTCTTCACCACTACCACTATATAGCTACTCAATTATGTGGCACTGTGGCACTCTTCTACCTACACTCCTTATACACTCCTCACATTTGCACTACCCACAACAAATACCGATACGTAAAAGCACATATTGTACACATAGTCACAAGTCACAAGACAAGACACATTTTTATAATTGTGTATGTGTGTGCATAAAACGTAAGTCGCAAGCGCTTATTGGCAGGCATGGATGAGTGCAGGAGTTGGTTGTTGGAATGTTGATAAAGCTACTTTGTGAAGACTTGACAGAAAAGACCAACTCACAGACTACTTTTTATTCAACGTGTTGTCTGATTTGAATATTTTAGTTTTTTATGTATGTAGGTATGTAAATACTTACTTAGTATTACCTACTGTGTGTTTCTAATTTTCTAATTTCATTTTTTAGGTTTAAGCAAACCTTATCAATGCCACATTATACTTCTGTCCTTTAGTATTATGTGACTTTGATTACTTAACCTTAGAAGATGATTGAATTATCAAATTGTCTCATTTTCAGCATTTAGTGTGGTACACGTGAAATGCTGAATAAACAGAAGTACCCTTGGGTTTGTGAACATTTAATTAGATTAAGTAAACAGAACTGATGCCAAATTAACATTTTTCCCACATTTTATGCACGCGTTTTATCGTAATTTAATTAAATTCAAACCTAATGAATACGAAGAAAGTCATGGAGCTATTTTAAGCCTTCTGAGAGACTCTTTTATATGTCTCATGTGTGTGTGAATTACATTTATGTTGAAATGCTAAAAGGATGTTTTTTTATGGACGAGGTCTTTATGTATTATGTATACATATATGTATATCCAATCATGTGAATATTTAGGTACGCAATATAAACTTTGATTAAAAAATCAATGAAAGCTACTGGTTTCTTTACTTACGTAATCGATATATAGATATGTTGAATATAATAAGTCTAGCGTCTAGTAGGAGTGTGTCTCGCGTTACAAGTTGCGTTTGTCGTTCCCAAGTATTATATACCTAGGTAATATACACAATAATAGAAATCGATTTCACATACATCAATTCAGACAGTTTCCTAGAACTGGAACTGGAAACATTCTCTTGCATGATAGAAAGAAAGAAAAATGAAAGGGAAAGGATGAAATTATTATCATTAAGTCCATTAGGACTACATACATACAGTAAGTAAATAGAATATTAGCTTTCCCTTGTTCGTCACAATATTCTTTTCAATATACAATGGTTTATTTATAAAGGCACTTTCTGGAGTCTCTAGAGTCTAGACAAGATTTACATAAACGTGGCTATGTCTTAATATTACATTAAGAGTAGGAAATAATTAAAAAAACATTACAAACCAAAACTTGTTTTCGTTTCTGATTTTTATGCTCTTTTAACGTTCTCAATCAAGTTACTTCCACAGTCGGGCATAATTCAAAAATCAATATCATCCCCTTTGTGGCATGTCAAGAACAAAATGAATTCCCTGAGTAATAAATTACTGTGAACCTTGATAAATACTAATGCAAAATTACTTTTCCATTATATAAAAATGTAGTGCACAATTCTCACAAAACTTTAGTGCTCCACCCAATCAATTTTGTAGTAAACACGAATACATCTTTTCCATAAGTGAATTAGATTATTAACAAGCCCATCCAAGCCTATATATTATATACTGTTCCAATTCGAAGACAGTGCACTGTGGCATAAATTTGTAATGAGTCTGTGAGTGAGGTAAAGCAACGAACGCACACACGCTACATAACTCTCATACGTAAGACTATGTATTTTCTAGTTATAATAACGCCAAACATAGCGTATACGTGTAATGTGGCAAGAGAACATGGCATTAGCAACACAAATAATGAATAATCCATTTATATCCATCTAATCACACGAGTTATGTGCACTGTTGACTCACATGAAAAGATAGGCGATAAATGGCAGAGTGCATTAATAAAATGTTATAAAGGAACAGCCACATTATTACAATCGATTCTCACCATAATACAATGTAAAGTATTTGAAGTATGCTAAGTACATCAAAGTTTTCAAAATGCACAATATAACATACCTTTTTTCTCGCTCAAGTGTCTGAATGTAGACTTGAGAATGCAAACTTTGCAAGTTCAGCCAGTTATTATGAAAACAAAGGGTACTACTTTTTTATTATAATACTCTTCTCTAGTGTATAGGTACTAAGTCTATAGGAAATATTAAAGTACCCCCTGAGAGGGTAAAAAAATCTCAAAAACCGAATTCAATTTGAAATGATAGATATAGGTAATGTGTATAGAGAAAACAGTTTACTTTAAATCATATAGATCAAGCGTGTGTATCTAAATAATATGTTGACACTGTCATAAGAGAGAGAGACGACTTCAGGTATTGTCTTGTGAGAAACCAAAAAGGAGCTCCTTGTTTTCCGAGACATATTGTAGCTTTTTACCTGGGAATGATGAAAGTCATGAAAGTGTCTTGTAAGATGTAGACTTTCTCTTTTAAGTAATGAATGTAGTATTAAGGTGTACATGTAGTAATAGTATTATGTCATTTCCAATCTATATAGATCTTTTGTTTGTGCAAAATTTTATGTAATTCCAACCCCACCCTACAAAGCGGATAAGAAGGTCTCGGCTGATATGTGGCAATCTTAAATTTTCCTTTTCACCTTGACCTTAACTCATTCTACGTATATTCGTGAATGTTTTTTATCGTTCCATTAGAGCAAGCAAATGTCGAAATACTACAGAGAAAGAGATAGTTGTGTTCTTTATCTTTAGGTACATTGGATCACTCACACTGAGTGTATAGGTAGGTTGAACCAACATTTCCTTTGTCCATTCTAGTAGGCATACACCATCGTACTAATCTACAATAAAGTTTCCTACTTAATAACATTTTGGTATTTCCAGAGTGGAAGTTAGGAAGAATAGAGAAGTTTGCTGATCCTGGCCTTGATGTTTAAAAAGGTTTGGCCTTTATAACCACAGAGAGAGAAAGCGAAAGGTCATAATAGCAGCAACATAAGTATAAACTAAATAAAGTGCTTTCAATATCCGTATTAAAGTAATAGGAACACGTCAATTCAGCCGTCATGTCAGTCTTCATTATTTCTCCACATTTGCTGTACACCGACTATGTACTAAAGCAACTTATTTTAGTCAGATAAAGACAGACACTCATTACACGATTTAATGCAATTGGAAATCAAATTGCAAGAACTGGAGCATGTGTCTCTGACAATCCGTGAGTGATATATGACACTTTTATTATTTTAGTTTGTGTGATTGATGTGCTAGGTTAGTGCATGATGGAAGAAAAAACAAACAGCTTAGGTAGAGCATTTTGCTGCTATAAAAATGACTGAGTCAATAATTGCGAAATGGAAAAACATCGTGCAACAAACACCGCAGGGAAAATCGTCGGATTTTTTGTATGTGCAAACTACGAACTTGAGTTTGTTTTTGATTCATGTGATGGGAAATAGCTTTTAATAGCTATTAGCTACACAGATACTGGAAACCACAGTTATTTATATCTTTTTAATTCCAACTCAAAAAGGTTAGTGTAGGTGTTGTCGATTTTGCTTTTGCCATTTAATTTTCATAGAAAATAATGATGCATTCACATTTCTCTCCATTATTGCTCCACTTTCTCCTTTGAATTGCTTATTCATGAGGACTTCCCCATTTGTTACTACTTGGAGCAATGAAATATAATGGATCGGATTATCTGCCACATCTGGATAAATATCAGTCTATTTATATTCAGTACAATTGCGTCACTAGAGCTAAAGTGTTGAATAGACTTTACCAAAGTACTTATTATAACTCAAGCCACCTATAAATATACACGTTAATTTCATTCTGGGAATTCTTGACATTAACGTTGATAAAGTCGATGCACCTAGTAGTTATGTTACATATTATGCGCATGTGGTGATTCTGATATTTTATGACGGATTACCTCGATGAATAAGTTTCATTTGTACATTGACAGACACATGACGATGAACACGATGAAGTCTAGCTTTCAACCACTAATATATCAGCAAGTTTAATCCATAGCACAAAAAACTTTCCATCATCAAATAAATCATTGAGTCTCGATTGCATTGTATCTGTTCTGTAATGATGAAACCGCCGCCATAGGCTAAATGTAAGGTGTATGTTCGCTATTGGAATTGGAATTAGCTAAATACAGACGTTTATAGGTAGGTATGCCTAGATATAATAGAATTAATTACTTTTTCTTAGCTAATTAATAATTAGAATGATATTTTTTCGAAATGTTTAACATACAAAATGTATTACTGTTTTCCTTAAATTATAATTAGGAATTACTGTTGATTTTTAAAGTGTATCACACTCAATATTGAGATTGGGTGGGACACTTGCGTAGTTATAGTTAAGTAATGAAATGAATCTTCTGCAAGTCCAAATAAAGAAGTCTGAGGATACGATTCAGTTATTTATGAAGGAACCCAAAGATCTTTTAATTTCAATTTACCGACAAGAAGACAGAATGAAGCAATTAAATTATATTATTGTTTGTTATTGTTAGGATCAAATATATTATGATAAGTGTAAACACAAAAAACCAACTTGTAACGATTAGCATCTTAATTTTTGTCTGGATGTTGGCAAACTTTGTGCCAAATGCCAAATGAAGAAAACAAATGAGTTTTGATGTAGACATCAGACAAGGCTGCTGCTAATAAATTTCTTCCTTATGTGAGAAAGCTCAAATACTGAATACAAACAGTTTAACCAGTTGGGTGGCTATGCATGAATCTGGCCAGCATTCCTTTACTAAAAAGCAAGCTTTTTGTTATTGCCATAACATAAAACTATACGTGCATTTGTTGAGTCATTATAATACTTGACTTGAGAAATGTAGACCAATACACCATGTGCGATGCATGATTCTGAGTCATTCAAGTCTGTACGAAGAACACAGATTTATCAAGCTATAGAAAAATAAAGCCTTTATTATAGCAGTCAACTTCTCATACGGACAATACAGAGTATGTTTGCTTTTCTAATTTCATGGACCATGTCATTTAAAGACCCATCCATTATTCTATACCTATACCTACTACACTAAACTAAGAAAAGTTATTACAACTATTTCCCATCTACATAAACAACTTACTAAATAGATACTGGTATACCATACTACTTATATACCTTATGCATTTCTTTGTTGAAAAATTTCCTTCTTTAATGAAACATCAATGGATTCTGCGACAAAAACTGAGAAAACACAGAATAATGTAAAGCATTCTCACTTGTAACATTTGGTAATGAGGAAACAAAGGACTCGAGAGTTCGCCACTGTTCTTTATGCATTAATACCCACAGTTCCAAGTGCTTATTTCGAACAATAGAATTCTACAATGACAAGTGTACAGAACGAAATTGTTTTTACACTCCATTGCTACAGAAGTATAGATCTTATTATGTTAAGTCTAACAATTTCATCATCCATGCGAACAAAGCTTATTATCACAACTATAATTTACATTGCAATTCACAATGCACGCTTTCCACATATTGTTGCATCATGCAAAAACTATAACATAAACCATCGCTCTTTTACAAGCAACTGGAGTACAGATACGTGAGAAATATAATAACTCTCCTTTTAATGCTATAGGAGATTTGTGTATGCACAGTGTAGAGTACACCATGAACTGTCTTGCTGGAATGGCATAATAATATGTCAGAAAAATATTGTATAATGGAACAGTTGTACTTGTAAGGAAGCTACCTACCTAGGTAGTTTAGTTGTCGGCTGATAACATTGTACACAGTAGAACACATTTTGTATGTAAACAGCAGTGAGTGAAAAGAAAATACTGGATTTCATTTACGGGCCATTACATTCGATTTGAAAATAAATGTGAAGCTGCTTATTTTAGGACTATTACATATAGCATTAGTGCATTATTATCACCATCATCGTATATCTCTCTCTCTCTGTATGTCCAACAACAGAACATTAAAAACATTTTATTCTTGTTTAAGTGCATTCACGTATTTGTACAATCGTATCGTTTGTAAACTCAATTTTCTGCTTCCTGGTTTTGCTTAGGTTGTCGTAGTATACCGTGTCAATTCGGTGCGGAAAGTCTCCGGCACGGTCTACACGTATTATGGTATTTTTATTACCAAGTGCAAAACACGTTACATTATAAGGTACATAGCCAATTTTTTCCAATAATATTAGTATGGTATTATTTGTCCATATTAACAGTAATAAATAGTTACACGTAAATCATTTAACTATTAGTAATTTGCTGTTGAGGCAGAATGAGAATTGAGCATAGTACTTTACCCGATTATTTCGTTTACATTTAAAGTTTAACCGAAAAATGTTTACTACCACAGTGCAAATACAGATAAAGACGTGACTCCCCAAAGCGTATAGTAATAGTAATCTAATCCTCTGACTGTTTTATGACTTAAACCATGTGCCTGTGATTACACAATCACTTTATGTTATATACCAGTTTAAAGTTTAAGTTTCCATAATGCGTACTACACATATCATTTCATTTAATATGCTTTTACGTTTGGCAGACTTGTTCTCAGAAGAAAGCTGTCGTCTGCCAGATTTACATAAGCCCACGGACTTGGGCTACAACCCACATTATCCATACTATAAGGCTCTGATAATAAACGCTTGCTGACGCAATGAGACAGTTGCAAAACATTAGACTCCACCCATACATAATACAAGACATGCATGCATCAGTTGTATAAAAATCAGCTATCAATGAACTTTACATATGCACTCCACTCATCCATACAACATTTAATCAAAACACACGCTAACAAAACTACGATGTATATGCGAAATAATTTTTCGCACATGATAGAAAATTATATGTATGTATAGGTAAGCATTGCAAGCCTATTACAAACAAAGGCTTCATCTGCTTAAAACCAATAAATACAAATAATGCAGATTGTTTCATTTGGTAAAAAATATTAATGACTGTTTCAGTGACAATTTCATATTGTAGTCATGTTACAGGCAATCATTCTCGTAATTCGTAATTTTTCAGCATTTTTATGCTACCTAATCAAGCAAAATATTCTTTAGCGTGTACTTAATGTATATGAAGCAATGACGATTTATTTTATCACGGTATCGATTTTTGATTGAGGTCTACTTATCGGTTGAACGAATTATGCATGTTACCACAAAATCTTTCTATAGACGCATTTAGAATTCTAATTTTAGACGAAGTTACGGAAGGCATTACTTACAAATTCTTACTACAGCCAAGTATATAAAGCATTATATTATATCACAGTTGATCCGATCACTAACTGCCACGCTTTAAAAAAGTCAAAAGTCACATTCTTGGTTCACTTTTTTATATAACTTTAATAATACTATGTGTAAGCAAGAAGACATTATGAGCAAAACTCGTTTCGTTACTCGTTCACTCGTCATAAGTTTAAGATTATTATGAAACGACTAAAACAACGACAATAATAGGAAAGGATGAGATCATCACCAACTTTGGCTGCGACTACGAGCTCCACTAACATCATCACAATTATTCTTATGTGACGCAGCAAGCTACAATAACATTTCTGTGTAAACAAGCCGCTAAACTGCCATGCAACGAATTAGTAAAGGCTTGCAGCGATGTTCGTCCTCAACAATATTGTTATTATGTCATCATTAAGTAGTAGAAATGTTCTATGGGGTATGCTATAATAGTATTTTACATCTTTACGCGTCTGTGCCTTATTATAAGTTTTCATTAGACTTTCAAAAGGATGACATATAATAAGGAATGTATATATACACCTTCAACCTTTGTGCATTGAAGTAGACGGAGTTATTGATATGATGTTATTGTTGCAAATCAAAAATCTTTTCCAGTATACACAATGACTACAATACAACAGTAATTCTTTGTCTTTAGAATTTTAGAAGTACGTGAAACAAGTATTTTGCAGTGTGACCTAATTTATACATATTTAAAAGAAATATAAAATACTCATAACTAATTAGTAAGGCGTTGGTGTGAAATATAAAGCCACAAAAACGACATCGCTTCGAATTTAACAAAATAAAAAGTCATTGATATTATTAGTCTAATCAATGTAATGTGACAATTTGACAATACACACCTTTGTTAGCCAGTGGTACCACTACCCAATGCCAAAATTTGATAAACGATAAAATTAAATGAAGTATGAATTAACGATAGTTGAATCTGTAATGATTGAAATCATATAATCATGATCCTTTTAGAGCTAGAGTTTTACAATTTTGTATCGTATCATAACACAAAGCACAGTGCATTTAATAAAACAGCAAAAAATACATAGAATGCTAGACTCTATCGGAGTG
The DNA here is from genome assembly GCA_034694085.1 of Pogonognathellus longicornis. Taxonomy (NCBI): domain Eukaryota; kingdom Metazoa; phylum Arthropoda; class Collembola; order Entomobryomorpha; family Tomoceridae; genus Pogonognathellus; species Pogonognathellus longicornis. The sequence goes on from JAQFYB010000644.1 coordinate 10,726, forward strand.
TAAATTAATTGACCAATTTTGCAACTAGGCGGATAGCAAGACAACAACGGTTTGCTTATTGTTACAAAGTCTGTTCCTTAAAATTTCATGATTACAGGTTGTAGTGTGCTACATATTCTAAAAGGACAAATATGTAAAACCTGCACCTAATCTAGACACATGCACATTTTATTGGTATATATTATTACTGTGAAAATGACCATAAGTTATGGTCCATAACTGTTCGATAATGACAAACGAACGGTACGTGATATTCCCTCTTAAATAAAACTTTTAGACTTAGTTTAACATGCAGTTTTACCGTTTGCACATTCTTCATTCGGTCATTAGTAAAATAAAAGTATCACTAACTTCATCCAACCCCACTCATAGATGCATCTAACATTTAGTAGATACCAACTACAATCCAATAACGAAAAGGGGTACACCTTTTCGGTCCGTTCGTCACTTTTTTATTGTTATTACTAGAAGCCATCAACGTGCCTACAACTCTCATACATTACCATACAAAATTGCACAAAAACATAAAATGACTATTGCGATGCTATCCACTCCTACACAGTATGGTGTGCGATGGAAAAGCATTAATAATTACCTAATAACGATTCAAGGATACAATGTGTCTATTTCCTATTTCTCTCTATACTCGAGTCAGTTGAGTCGACAATATGCGTCAACTCATCTCATCATGATTCATGATCATACTGATCATGATTTTAATTTTATAGCTTACAAGATGAAAACTTTGCTCACCTCAGCAGACTCACATACAGCACTTACACGAGTATTTCACGTCATCAACTACCAACCATAATGAATTAATGCCTTCACTATTCATCTCATCTCTCTGTCACGATAGCCACGAATGTCACGCTACGTTAATTTCAATGCTGGTATTTGCTGGCTTTATTTTTGTTTACTACCAGATTATTGTGTAGTGATATGAATATTATGAATGAACTGATTCATGGCAATCAGTAAATACCTTGATTCAAACAAAGCAGCTCTGCATAGCGTTAGCAAAGTCAGCAAGCTAAGAATTTTTTACACCTTCACATATAAAGTTGCACATTTTGTTTGTAGTAGGTATACATTGAATGTAAATGTATTAAATCTGTTACGCTACAAACTACATGGATGAATTCTCTATTGGAGAAAATTTGGACTATGAATTTCCCAAATTAAAAAGGGATCGTTTTATATAGCGTTTGTGAAGTTTATGTAATCCATGTATGGTAAACTTAACCTTTACATGGGTATAATCAACATGGGCTCAAATTCAAAAGTGTTTTCTTACCTAGTGAACGGAGCACATGAAAAAGTTACTTCCAATATCAACTATTTTCAAGTCACTTGTTTGTAAGCAATTGCAAACTTCAAGGAAGAGTCGGGCTGGAGATGCGTATTATAAATATTATTTTGTAACAATTCAATAAACTTTCACCACTGCAGTTAAACACAGTTCTCTGTATATGTAGTACATTCATTCATTCATGCACTTGTAAATCTTGTCAGAAAATAATTTTGTCAAATGATTAGTCTGATTATCAGAACATGAGCATCTTATAATTAGCTGGGTTAACAGATGCATACGTGCACATCTTTAAATATCACTCTCAATAACAACAGATCTATTAAAAGTCTCTTAGGTAGGTCTCTTTAACACTTAACAACATACAATTGAAGAATCAATCGGAGCGGTCTTCAATGATGTATGTAGATGAATTTTGAAATCACCTTCAATTTACAGTGTAAACGTAAACCATATCCCCGCATCAATTGATTGACATCTTCGGTTTGAGTATTAACTGAAATATCAAATAAATCAATAATAGATATGCTTTCTGATGTAATAACAATGATAAATAAATCTCGTTTGAGTGTTTAGATTAATTATCATTATGTTTAACATTAATGGCAATCATTCCCCTATTGAAAGGAGTGTGAGTGTTTTGTATACAATGATGATAACAAAATTATATATAAATCGATCTGTAATTACAATGAAACCATTACTCTGTACTTTTAATCTATTTATAATTTATACTAACTAGCAAAATTGTCAGCAAGTAGAGAATTTTTAAATTTAATGCAAAAGTCATATCCAACAAGTAAACAACTACAAACAATCGTATTACATACTGATTGTTTTGTATGAACATCATTTTGATCAATATTTCGTTGTGATAAATAATATACCATCACAAACACACACACACATGTTTTTTGTCATAAAATATTTATATAAATTACCAATCTGTCTGTAGTATTTTTTACACAGTACAACAATAGCGTGCAAAGCTCATTACTATTTTTAGTAAAACAAATCCCCCAAAATCGTACACACAGAATTGAGGATTAAATATTTAAGAAGAAATCAAGCGATATAAAATTTCATTTCTCTATGTGAACATAATGACAAAGTTGGTTAAATTGGAAATTGTATGATTACAATTAGCTCATTGTATACTACAGTAGATCATATACGAGTTAATTTTTAAGCAATTTGTAATTTTGTAGCTTTCTATTAAACTCATAGTTGTACACTGTATGTATGTATGTATCAACAAACAACATAAGTACAATCACAATCTCCTTTGCCTACACGTGAAAAAGTATACAATAACATCGTACTTGTAACTGTGTGTGTATCTCAGTCCACGTACAACGTATATACATAGCTTACAGATTTGTGTAACAAAATAAAGAAATTCTGTAGAATGGCAGGAATTGGAAATATAATTATGAACTTACCATGGATTTGATGATTGAGTTTGAAAGGTTTAAGTTTTTCGGGTTTTGAAGACAAACTGATTGATTGTAAATGGTAAAAAGTATTTGCAAAATTAGTACACTTCACTAACCAGTCAACGCAACAACTTGACGAAGACTGAACTGAATCATAGTCTTGAAATTTCGCACTCAACTCATCGACTCTCCTTTTATTTGTATGAATCACCATCCCATATTATTCCCATACACCAGACACAATTCTCGTAACTCCATACAAACTCAAACACCTTTTTATTTACACAGCATTTCACGTATGTGAGTGAATACGTTGGTCCATATGCCCAATGCATATAGCCCACTTACAAACAAGCCTCACATACACATACATACCTACACTACACAATCTCCATTTATTTGTAACTTATGCATGCTGTGTACTGAATGCCTGAATGCTGTGTTTTGTAGTATCATAGAACTTGTACGTTAAGAAGGCAAATACACACTCATAATTTTTGTGTGTGTACATTCACTCACATACTTTATCGTACACACAAACACAAGACTAAAAAATATACACACTATTTACTTGAGTACAAAGATGAATAGTCTTGCATTTCTTTGCACTGCATGCACCAGGTTTAATAAACGTATAATGCAATCGTGCAATTTTCACGCAATTGTTGTACTATTCGATATTCCCGTGATTTTCGGTGATTACTTTGAAACGGGCAGCAGTAACGCAATTATGCGTTCTTTTTAGTGCAGGTTAAGGTAGACTCTTTCATCCTGGACTTTTACTTTCCAAAAACTTGTAGACTGAAATAAAATAGCGCATTTTATAAGCTCTAGAAATTCTAGAAATAGTACGACCTTATAAAACTAACCTTATATTAACTTTAAAAATGAAGAGATCATTTCAATCCGACTTCCTGTTCAATAGTAATTGCCGAATAGCATGGCAATAACACAATAGTTGCATGGAAACTGCACCACCGTTTTGTACGACCCTTAACTTACAAGATGGTGAGTTGGTTAGTTCTATGTATTTTATGAACCGTGACCAAACTGCAAAATGTACATATTTCATATGTACCCACATAGAATAAACATAAGCACACATTTCATCCGTTACTTTTAAAACCTTGTTAATGTGTTCTACATTGCAATTGCCGTTTGTGTAAAATGGTGTGCACTGTGCACTGTATCTCAATCTCATTAGACCTATATAGATAGATACGTCTATTTAAGTTAAAAATGCATAGGTAATGTAAACAAATTTTTAATGTTTATTACTTGATAGAGGATTGTAATAGCAAAAAGGCATTAAATGGCAATTGAGTGCTAGGAAAGGTGTACAACAGTGCGTGAAAACTTGTCTCATGCTCATATCACACACAGAAAAACACCGTTCTGTTATACAAATACATTGAAGCTTAGATAGACTTGTGTTGCATAATAAATCGCATCATTTGATTTGGTGTGGTGCACTGCATAAATTATTTAAATGTACAACTGTATTTACAGTACTAGTATCAACTCTTTGAGTGCTTCAAGTATTTGTTGCTCTTATGTGCATGTAAAGTAACATCTAAAGCACAAAAATCAAACAAACGCTTGACAGGCTATTTAGATTACGTTATAAACTGGTGTTAAGTATGTCTGGTTTATGTTTCATTTCATTTGCTACATCGCACTTTTGGTTCATACAGATTCAAAATGTAAAATGAGATATTTAGCGCAATTAAATGTAGAATGTGTCATCATATTAGGATTTTAAGTTTGTGTACGTAATTTTTAATGGCAATCTTTTTATACACAATACTCACACTCAAGCACGGGATTCCTTCGTAGCGTATCCAACTCATTATTGCGTTTGATCATTTTAATGTGTGCATTTTAAAAATCTTATTTCTCTACCTTAAAATTTCCAAATATAATTTTACTCTCTAACTCTTCGACCTACAAAATTAAGTATTATTTAATCAAAAAGCTAAAAGTAAATACAGAGTGATGATCAAGTTAAGGATTTTGGGGAAATGCCAATCAGACAGATTTGAAATAATAATATTGTGTTTGTACTGAACGTAAAGTCCACTCCGGATATCATAATGAATCTTGCTACGATTGAACCAACACCTGTGAAACATACCAATATGCAAGAGACATTAAATGTCTAATTAATCAACACTGCCTATATAGTGAGTATGTAAATTGAGCTATGGGGAATAGATTGTGTTTAGCTGGATAAATACATTATCTTGATATTTTTGTACATTTTGATGAGATTCTGTTAAGTCTTTTGTTAAGTGCATTTGGCTTCGTGGCGATTAATGATGGACCAACCTAGTTATTATTATTAAAATGAACAATTAAGAAATAAACAATGAGTACCTCACTCTGCATGAGAAACGAGATAATGAATTTTAGTAAAGGAAGCAGTGTAAAGTTCTAAGAACCTAAATAGGTGGACTCGACTGGTATACATGCAATTAATACAGAAGTGCCTAGCCTACTTAATGCATAGACATTTTGTTTACCCAGCCACAATATTTCGATAGTGTAAATGATATTAATGAGTTCGAATAAATAAATGCTACAGTAAAGGCCATTGAAATGGTAGCAGTAAGAAATTTTTCGTATTGTTCTATTAGTATTTTGATTTTAATGTAAAACTCGCTTCATTGATCCCACATTAAAAATTTATCTGTTTTTTGGTTGATTTGTTGAAGTTGAAGCATCTTGTGAATCTTTAATTATTTCATTGTCGGATAATGGAACTTGCATCTGTCGAACGAACAGTATCATTGCTATCCATGTCGTCATGTGGTCCACAAGGGTCAGGGCATCTAAAAGACATATCGCTATCCGGGTTTGGTTCTATTATCTTTTTTATCCATGGCCATGTTCTTTGGTTGGTTAACAAGGATCCACCTTCTCCTCCACTTCCGCCTTTTCTTCAGTTGAACAAACAGAAAACACATAAGCACTAGCCAAGATTTGTTATAAATTATACGCAGTTTGTAGAATTCTATCCTAGTTTTGATTATTCACCTTTTGTACCACTAGCTGCATCATCACAACCACAATTTCCATTTACGAGTCCTCCAGGAGTGCATGGAGTGCACCCCGGAATGCATCCATATTTCCTACATATAGGGCAGCAGCATTTGTAATTTGCATCTTTACTAAAGTAGGGTGATGTATGACTTTCGAAATTAAAAGGCCCCGGACTCCTTGATTGATAACCATAAGTACTGGCAAACCGACTGGTGTATGCTAGTTTGGTCAATTGGAAAGACTGATTCAAAGTTACACCATCAGAAGCTGGAGCTGCGGGTTTTGCTGCAACTTCGTCTTCAAACATATCACCTTCTTCATTAGGTAAAAGAAAAGCCATAATTGCACCAATGAACATAATAACGGCAATTGTAATGAACGATTCCGTATATCCTCCAACCCAAAACCTGGAGAAATCATTAAAGCTGGTTATAGTCAAGATGTCAAGTATGTTATTTAGATAGTAATAGATTCGAGTACTTTTTCACTTTTACCAAATTGATATAACAAGCATGGGTCCAATGGCAATAGCAATAGCATGGAACCATAAGATACACGACCAAGATGAGACAACCCATTGTCTGGGAATGGTAAGCAAAGTTAATCTGGGAATTATTGCCGTTAGTGCACCTTCAAATACTCCTATAGCTACACCCCACAATAAGATCCATCCGTACGTTTCAGCAAAAAGTATAGCAATGTACAAGAAACCGATAACTAATGAAAAATGCAAAGTATAATTTTACTTTAACAAAATTTTGAACTGTCAACCTAAAGTATTAAGTATAATTTAATGAAAAAGCTGAAAGTAAATACAAAGTGATGATCAAGTTAAGGATTTTGGGGAAATACCAGTCAGACAGATCTGAAATAATATTCTGTTGGTACTGAACGTAAAGTCGACTCCGGATATCATAATGAATCTTGCTATGATTGAACCAACACACATGAAACATACCAGGCTTATGGAAGCTGTAGAGCCAACCTCGTAAGAGTAAGCCATAATAAAAAAATATGGTACGTAATAGGAGATGAGACCTAGCAATATTAAAAACCAATATCAAGTTTTACAATCATTTACAATGGTATGCATTTATTCAGAATAAAATATGTACTTCAATTATTTAAATTACCCATGCTAGAAACCAAAGCCCATAAATGAAAAGACCAGTCTGACCAGAGGGAAATATCGCAAACACAAACGCATAAACCTGAAAATGAAAAAAAGATAAAATGAAAAATCCTCAAACTTGCTTGTATAGAACGAGTGATTATTCTAAGTATGTAATTATTAAAAAGCTAAAAACTATATACAACAATGGTCACTAACATGATTTATCCTTTTCAGCAGCCTCTTCTTCATCTTCTGTACAATCATCGTCAGTTTTCTTAACTGGACGTTTTCTTTTTATTCCAGCCTCATTTACTACACAATCTTTAATCTTTTTTTCCTTTTCTTTCCAGGTCATCTCAATGGAATGAACGTCTCTATTACATCTCCGTGGTTTGCTAAATGCTTGTGCTACTCCTATCATTAAAAGAACAATAAAGGCCAAAAGAAGTCTGGTCCATCTGTAACCTATCTGCAAGCACATTTTGATTTAAACAAAAAATGGTTAAACATACAATTAAATTATATCCACAATTGTAGTTAATTGTATATCATGGTTAATTATGTCTCACAAATTTTAAGCAAAACCAAACGATTAAGTAGAATATGATGATTCCAAGTGGGACACCTATGCTCACGATGGCGCAGCCATTTGACAACTGATTACGGAAAAGGTCACTGAATATAGGAATTGTGCCAATTTCATAAATGTGTCACCAAAAAAGAGTTAAACTTTTAGCAATAATATGAATTCAGTTTTAACCTTGCAACGCACATACATGCTGTATAAGCAAATCCAGCTCCAAGTGCCAGGAAGAAAATTGATATAGTAAAAACTTCCGGAGGAAGGGCGTCTGAAAATACTTCAATGATAATTCCGATAAAAAATATCACCAATCCAAATGTTATAGTCATTCGATGGCCAATCCAATTTACACAGTAACATGCAGGTGTTGTCAACTAGAATACGATCAAGTAAAATATGAACATTAATTCATTACAATATGCATATGAAAGTTCAAAAATTAAGTAGCTATGATATAACTAAATAAAAATTCCTTTATAAAATATACAATAATTAAAGGAAGAAGGTACTTTTAGAACTTTAGTGTGAACTTTCAAAATAATTGTAAACCATTGTTCTCTACAAATTGTACATGAAATAAAAATATTCTTTTAGTCAGAGACAGAGTTAAAGGTAGTACTTTAAAGGTGGTACTTTAAAGGTGGTACTTACTTTGATAATAAACATGAAACCGAGAACATAAATGAGGATAATGTACACAATCCCTAGATCGTACTTATGTTGCATCAATGGAACAAATAGATAAGTTGCATGAAATATCCCAATTACTGTGGCTATGATAGCCATTGCAACTAAAATTGTAATCCAGGATTTTGAAGTATCGAAGGCTGATACTCTAGATTTGAGATCATCATGATAACTACGCCTTTTCTAGAAGAAAAAGTGAAGTAGTAACAGATTACTCTTGCATGATTGTTCTAATATTTTTTAATTTTTAAATTAAAATATTTGCAAAAAAAACTGACCAGTCTGTTAGCACCGGGTGCACAAGGGTTCAACAATAAAGTAGTTTCTTGCAACAAAGATGCCGATCTAATGTCAACCGTTCCACCCACTCCAGGAGCTCGCGACATGGTTGACTATGTTTTAAGTTAAACTGGGAGATTTACTCTGGTGAATTATGGATAAAGAAAAATGGCTATGTATTCATATTCAGGTATTAAATTTTTACATGAAACAGATTCAACGTTTGTTCATAAAGATGTGCCTATTTTAAATTATTTATGTATAATTATTGCTGTATTATTGTTAAAAAATGAAAGCAAAACTGGACTAATTAATTGTAGTTTAGTAAAAGGGTATAAGTTACATGTGTATGAATTAATTAAGGATCCTACCAACAAACCTAATCGGGTAAATATAACTTTATTTATTAGCATTACAGTTTAGTTAGCATGGATTCTGAAGTAAATTACTTAGGTAACCCTACTGGCCATGTCCTACCCCACTGGAAGAAGAAAAAATCATGGACATTTTTTATTTCCATTTTTCATGGTGAAAGCGAGTGCAAAAATAACGCTATTTCCGAGTTGCATATTATGCAATGCATGTTAGGATTTATGTAAAGATTTTTAAGCGTGGCCTAGAGGTAAAGTGAAGATGTGCGTTGAATGACCGAAGAGTAGGCTTTCCTTGATAAGGAGGGCATATTTTAAACTTAGTTGCATCTGCCTCTTTTAATTTCGGTTGAAAAGAATCAAGAATCGGGAACTTTTGTCGGTATAAATAATTAAAACTACTGATTATAAAATATAGTTGCAAAATGATGATTTGTTAATTAATTTATTTGTTATATTCAAGGTGCTGTAACATATAAAGCTGTTGACGGATTCTCTTTGGACTCGGGTCAAGGGTTGAAATGTCGAGTGATCCGGAAGAAACACAAATGCCATCGAGTAGTTTGAGGGGAGCTATGGGAGTAGAATCTGCCCGGAAAATTAATGAACAAAGTTATGACTTTGAACACTGGAAAATCACTGCCCTCAAAAGTACCATTTTGCCGTCCAATTGCTACTGTTCCAATTTAAGCGAAAATGATTTAAAGACAATCATGTTAGGGGGAAGTTCCGACAGTTCCTTGGAGCAGAAGTGTCAAGTGTGTAGGTAATGCCTCTTTAGAAACATAATATTAATAAAAAATAGAGCAATACAAGTAAAACAGACAAGAGACAACTCTTGCTTAAATAACTAGAATCAATTTGTCAATAATTAATTAAGGAATTTTTGTTTACATTTTTCACATTAGGTTTGCAACGCAGTTGACTCTAAAACATCTACCTGAAATGGTGTTTCCGGACAACGTTTTACAATTAACCTATAAGCCCACGGGATTTTCGATGGATTTTAACACTCTCGATGCTATGAAAGTAATTTCTGTAAAGGCAGAACCAGTAATTCTTGTTGCCTGTTCAGCTGATTGGCAAGCATCAAAGTAATTTTTTTTATTGATTAACTGTCCCATTTTCATTAAATCTATCATAATTTGCTGAAGAATCATCCTATATAGATCCATCACGTTAATAAACATGTGCATGTGTACACAGAACTGACTTTGCAAAAAAATTAATCGAATTTACTTTTGTATATTTTTGCAACAGAGTGGAGACGGGGTTACCAACTGAAGCTGCGCATAGTTTCAATTGGACTTTTACCACTGAGTACAAGGGTTCCATTCGAAAAGATAGCAAAAACCCCAGCACTATTGGTGATATAGAAATGGAACCTTCAGAAAAAATTAATTTAGAAAAGTTAAAAAGACGAGAGAATATATTGTTTTTTGATGAAATGACATTATATGAAGATGAACTACACGACAACGGAGTTTCGAATTTAACTGCTAAAATTGTACGTATTGAAACATTATAATATTATTATTGATATGCTTAACTTACCTGTATCAGAGTGGGTCCACTTTGTCTGTATGTATGCTATGGGACGATAAAAATTAATTGTAAGTGCAACATACTGTAAGTCATAGTTTTTGAATTGATTTGTCGATGTTTCATATAGAGAGTCATGCCGTCTGGATTCTTCATTCTCCAGAGGTTTTTTCTTAGAGTTGATAATGTGATGGCTAGAATTTGTGACACGCGAATACATTACGAAATCGGAAAGAAATATTTTCTTCGGGAATTCCAAGTCAGAGAGGAATCTTTCAAAAAATTGGAACATCTTGAATCGTCAATACATGCAGATCCAAATATGCTTTACTCTTATCTTCCTGTGGTTAGGACAGTGACGGAAAAAATTAAAATAGCAGAATAATTAGTTACTATCTGTTATGATCATGTGTTTCTTATTACTACAAAGGTTTTCATTTTGTGAATTTAAAAATAAATTTTATTTGAGTTACAGTATTACGAAAGCCTTATGTGCTCAAAAAATTATGAATAAGTCCTCTCACTCTAACTTATACACTCCATACTGTAAAATAACGTGAAATTGTGAGTTTCTTATGACTTTGTAAAGAAAAGAGGAATTGGCTAAGAAATATATTTTGTGACCCTATTATTATGGAATTGCACATAACAAAAAATGTCAAGTTTTTCAAATTTATTGCATTACTTTTATTTACGCTGATATCTCAATAATTTTGCAGGTCAACATAATATTTTCGAATTTGAAATCGCATTACAATTTTCTAGGATAGCTTTCCACATTACACGATAACTCCTAATGGCAAATAGCAATGCAGTAAACTGACTGTATGTACTGTGAGTAAACTATATTATCACACACATTGAAGACTTTTATTATGTAAAGTAGGTGTTCTATATTATCTTTATACTCTATGGATCATTGCCGATATCGCTAATATTTCTCTTCTACTTTTAGACTTTTATAATTTATTTATCTACCATAATGATTGTGTCGTGTCTGTGTTTTTTTAAGTAAATCGAAACTCGAGGCTTTGCAATTGCAGTGTACGCAGATGAAGTGTTCAATTCTCTATCATATTACACTAACTATATATATAGATATATATACCTACGTTAACTTAAATGATTTTTGCGTGGAACATTTGTCTATATGGAAATATAATACGACACCACCGGTACAATTTCATCCCGTCATGTCATCCATAAACTTACAGTTATTATATTTATAATAATATTAGTATCATGTTATAACACTTTTATACGTAGCCTACCGTTTTGACTGTTTTTTACTCCTTAAAATGGCGTGGCTCTGGTTATAGCGTAGCATCACGATAAAGAATTTTCATAAGCGTCAAAATACAATAATTTGTAATTAATTCAAGTCTCCTACTTATACACAAACATAATAATAGAGCACAAGTACAACACATTCAATAGTATTACATAATACAAACCTTTTCAATGATAAAGGAAGGCTTGCGACAATTTTCACAGACATAATGCATAACAGGAAGGGAACCACGAAAATTTTCTCTATCATATTATTACAAACTAAAACAGAGGATAATAGTATTTATTTATTAAATAGTCTAGCTAGCTAGTAGCTTTCATGGAATGTATCATTCTCTTTAATTATGTACTACTTAACTGAACTCCTTCCTTCCTGCTTTTTTAGATCTTATACTAGATACCAACTAAAAAGTTTGCACGAACAAAAAAACTCCTTGAACTTAATCTTCTTCATCTCTAAACACGCTTGTACATACCTACTTTAGTTTATAAAGATACACACCTTACGAACGGTGCTCCTTTTCATATTATTATCGTCTTTTCCACTTAAATTACATTACGACATTCATAGTAGGTATAAGCTTTACTAATAATGTACTTCTGGTGAACTGCCTTTATATTTTTTCTTTACCATACTGTCATTGTCTTCTGTACTGGGCAATACACCTAACTTCCAGTGATATTGTTTTCTCTGCGTCATATTATTCAGGAACACCATTGTATTATTATAATTGTAATTTAATATTCTACTGAATGAAACTCTCTGAAAGTTTCTTTCCAATAATTAATATTGCAAGAAGCGAGCACCAGTTTGATTTCGTAATGTTTTCATTCACTTTTTAACCACGAATAAAGCTATATCTTATAATGGTTGTCGATTTCTCCGCAATTTCATTTCCTTTATATGTAATTGATAATGATAATACATGCCTACCTAATAATACCATTCACACATTCTGTACTATGCCCTACCATTTATCTCCATCATAATTCATATCATATCATCATCATATCATAAGATTACTTTTATATATAGACATACATTGAATTGTATCTACATACTTAATAGTATTATATATACACCTGTTTTATCTGTACACACATAACATTGTAAATTGTATACGATTAAAGCGAGAGCTTGATCTGCCATGACCTCACCACGTTCTTACACAACAATAGTCTACGGCTCACTGTTTCTTATTATTTCACACCTCATTTTACTTTACCGTGATCGTAAATATGTATTTGTAAATAAATATACATTTTTACTAGACACCTGGGGAGGGTCGCTTCTTATTGTAGTTGGATTTCTATGATGCCAGAATGATTTAGATTTGACAGTCAGTAAATTCAATCTTGAGAACTAATGTATACAGCTATAAAATAATAAGTTACTACTGAAAAATTATACTGTCTGATCAAATTGATTACCAATAAATAGCAACACTAGCTCACATGCAAAACTAGCGCATAACTGTAATTATTAATTTTACAATAATACCATAAATAAACTTTATATACATACAGTACAAACACAATACAAAGAATTACAAGGATGTAAACAAAATCCGACTCTTATTAGTAATTTCATTAATTGATTCCTTATAATTATTTGTCGTAACAGGGTCGATCATGCAGACCCTTAACTTTTATACTTAGTATTATGAGCCTATCTGCCATAGTAGAGTGAGTTATTGTTTTCATGATTATCTATAGTTTCTAAAAGAATTTCGACTTGCACAAAATTACTATTTAAGTCTACATCGTAGATATTTTCTGTTTACTAAATCGCTTTTTGTTCATCTTGTTCTTCGACGAAGGAGAGTAGATAATCAGCTTATCCATGGCTCTTTTTTACAATAATTTAGGTTCAGTCCTAGGTTTAAAATCTCCCCTGCAAAACATACATTGTATTAGAATCGCCAATCATAATCCAATTTCATTATATTATTCAAAATTAATCAACAAGCACTCCATTATATTAGTTCAATAGACAATAGTGAGTACGAACATTAATGTACAGCGGTATACACATGAAAGTAATTTCTCTACTTCACAGTTCACACTAAATCTGCTAAAAACCAAACGAGGCGTGTGAAATGCAACTATTTTCTAATCAAAAGAAAAGAAATGCAATCGTACCATTTGGTTCATTGGATTTACTTACTCTGAAGATAATCCAATGTGCATAAGGTTAAAAAAGTGCTATAATATGGTTTGTCACGTACTAATTAAGTAATATACTAAAATTACAAATTGCATTGCATTGTAAAACATAATTTCATTCTAAAAACGTATATTAATTGATATCAGTGAATAACATAGCATTCAAACCATAAGTTAAGTTTATAAAAAAGCAAACCTAATCCTTGGTTTAGAAATAACTAAAAGTAGACGTATATTGTCAAACAGTAACCTTCGACTCGGTACCACACACACTGATTTTGCATTGTTTTAAGGCTGGGTTATTTCCATGGATGAGGCAGCAATGGTAGTAAAGGTACATAAAATGTAATGATCTTTCAAAATCTATTAAGTCGCAAGCAAGGGTACATCTATACTTACAGCTGTATTAGCAGTTGTCCCTTTAGCCGTTTTTGCTGGCGACGTTGACCAGTTAGACTTGATAGTTAAAGAATCAGCTAATGATGCCAATGTTGAATCTAAGTCACCAGTAATGAGAGGCTTCGTAGGAGCTGCTGCCTGATTTGATCCTCCAAATCCTGAATTCGACTGCTGTGGTGTTAATATCGAGCCGAAAAAATCCACTGTGAAAACGAAATAATTTACATTAGAGATTCTTCCAAGTAGGTATGTCTTACACAAAGAACCAAGAACTTTACAAATAAAAATACCGACTACAAGAGCAAATAGAAATTAAAATTAAAATGTAGCGTCATTAGTTTGTGCACAGTGTATATAACCCATCTGTACAGCGTTTCAAGGTGCAAGTAAGTAAACTACAAACTTTTCATACGAGTATGAATAGTCGAACTTAATTGTGCAATTACTCTCAGGCAGTAAAAATAAATTCACAAAACTCCAATATACAATTCTACGTCACTACATCGAAACCATATTAGACATGGTTCGATTTCACTACCTGGCTGCTGTTGCTGCGGCTGCTTAGTAAATGTCTGTGGAGTTGACGGAGGGGGAGGTGGTGGACCATCCGAAGCAGCTTTTATTACAAAAAGTAATAATATCCAAACATCAGCCCAAATAATTAGTAAATTCAAGTCCTGCTGAACCCATTTTTCAAGCCTTGTGAACCATTGTCATTAGTGGTCACAACGAAAGTCATAACTGTATTTAAGACGTGACATTCATGCACAAACTATAACACTAATTAACTTTTAATGTTGTTAAAATATATGAAAATATTAAAGATTTACCAGATGTTTGCATGTATGTGTAGTAGATGTGTAAATACAAACATCTTTGATGTATATTTTACGGTACCATCTCATTCTATCATATATTTCAATGTTAAAATGTCGATCACTCACGGATGAAATATATCAGCGTAGTATCATAATGTAAATGGACATTAGTTTGATGTTCAAAATAAAATCTAAATCTTACAAACTATGAACTGCATCACACAAGCTAATATGAAATTCTGGTACGTATTTTTGCATGAAAAAGAAAACCTTTAAATGAATAAGAATATCAGCCTAATGAAATAGCTTTCTTTTTAGTATGCAGTAAGGCATACACAAAAACTTGAAACTGTAGGTTCATGCAATATAATTTTTCACTGCTTCGTTTCTCATATCAATCACAGTAACTTAAAAGTTTTATTCTTGATAGATAAATTCACTTAATTTTTTGATTCATCACAAAATATTTATAGCAACATACCTTGGTCGTTATTAGATCCGAATACGTTATTCATGTTATTTCCTCCGAATGGTTGTTGAATCATGGGAGGTTGTTGATAGAATTGTTGAGGTTGCTGTTGATTTCCCATGCCACCCATTCCACCCATGTTCATTCCCATAGGTGCAAACCCGTTTCCTCCATAATTGACTTTCTGCTGTTGCATAGGAGACGTTGTTTGAGCAGAGAAGATGTCTGCAAATGGATTGGATCCAGGAACATTTGAGGAACCCGAAGTGCCGTTAGTAGTACCACCCAGTCCTAAGGACAGTAAATCATCCAGTGCAGAAGTTGTGGATGATGTTCCTCCCGCTGCCTGTGGTTGACTATTTGCGTTCGGAGGAGGGCCCGAAAAGAGATCGAGTATTTGTTGAGACTGAGATGTCTGTTGTGGGGCGACGGGAGCATTGGACAAAAATGGGTTCGTTGCCGCTGCAGCTGCATTGTTCCCTGTACCCACATCCCAGGTGAAATCTAGACCCCATAATGTCATATTAAAGCTTGCAAGCAAAAGTGGCAATCTACTCAAGATATCGCAATTACCACATGTGTACCATACAAGCATCAAATATGCATCTCTCTCAACTTACATATTACAACCATTTCAAATACAGTAGAAAATTATCAGAAGCTCTACAGAAATGACCAACAACATATCTACTTCCACAATGATGTGTTAACACATCTCGCTAAAAGTTAAAACGTGTAAAATCCCAGTGAATTGAACATTATTAAGATGTTTTACAAAACTGATTTAGATAGCCCAGTAGTTGTCCAAGCTGACTGTAGCTAATCGAAATATTTGGAGTGTTAGTTCACTAAATAATTCAAAAGAATATTACTCGCGAGAAGAGGACAAAGAGTTAATACGGAGCCGAAACCGACATAAATATTATGATTGTCTACAAATTGTAAAAAAGAAAGTTACGGCAATGTAAATGTTATAGAGATCAATTCAATACGTTCGTTTAGGTACAGATAAAATTAGTCGAGAATAAAGTTAACTGCGATGCATAATATGAAGTAATCATCCATTTGACATGTGTTACCCTTTTGCTGCTCTTTGAACTGATTCAAAGCGGCTTCTTCTTCAGCTAAAATCTTCTGCTTCTCATCTGATGCAATGAAGCTTGAAGATGTATTACTAAACGATGTAACATCCACCGAATTTTGCTTGGAAGTAGTACCGAGTTTCTTTCCTTCTAGAGTTGCCAAGTGTTGTTCTAAAGCCTCGAGTAATGAACTAGGAGCTTTTGTCAGGTCTGGAATCTCACCCTTATCTATCCCAACAGCTTCAGCAACCTAGGGCCACAAAATATTCCACTTAACATTACAATGGTTGAAAAACGGTCTACGTTTCAATAACATTATTGATCATATTATAACTTTAATTTCAGATCAGTTGTATTTCCTCACAGAGAAACTCAGACAGGGATAACTTTCAGCATCATCAATTTTCTTGCATATATCAGATTTCCATTAGCATTATTATAAAATCAATACTGTTCGTTAGAATCATATCAAAATATCAACTGTATGTAAAATAGTAATGAAGCTAATAAATTCTGTTCATTATATAGTTGTACACGCATATCGTATTAAGTTACAAGAATTCATGCGCGTGTGATTCTGTAACCCTGCTCTTAGCGATTAAAACTTACTTTAAGAAATTCAGCAACTTTGTCCATGCGAGTAAGAAACTTTTTATAAAAGTCAAGAGCATCTCGAGCATTCTTTTTGTTCATTGTAAAATATTTCTCCAGGAGATTTATGACTGCGTCATTGTAAGTAGCAAACAGACGAATCAGATCTCGGAATAGAAGAGAGAATGCAACTCGCATCAGTGAATTTCGATGAATGTCATCTGGTGAAGAATCGAACTCCAACAGCGCATCCATCTGTGTTTGTAATGTTGGAAACGTTCTCAATAAGGTTTCCGTGCCCATTGTTCTTAGTGTCCCATCCTCTTTCCTGTTCATTCAATAAAAAATACTCGAATAAATTCAATCTGAAACTGCGTTAATCACAAACTCCCGAGTCATTTTGTGCATTTCAGATAACAAACGACGTAGCATAAGGATTGATACGAATTTATTTGAAGGTATACCCTCTCTTGACTTTACAGAAGTCGAACGCCATGGTTCTGTAGGACAAAGCCTTCTCATTCAAGTATTTGGCATATCGTCGGATGAATGGAGAGACTTCATATCCTAAATTTTATCAAAATAATACAAGGTCAATGTTATGTTAGTTCCGTAAGTAGTTGTTCAAATCACATCCACAGAAAAGAATGTGTCCAACTGTACTTACGCTAAAGAATACAATTTACAGCCTAATAAAATACCAAAAAATTATAAAACATACCATTTAGTAAAAGTAGGGCGGACAGTTTAACATTCTAACTAGTTCAATATTACAATAGTGGCATAGGAAGTGGTTAACTACTGCTACTACTACTATGTACAACAATTTCTACTGATTGAGTGCAACAAATAGTTACAACGAAGGTAGAATGTATTATACTAACAATGTATTTGTCTGGATCATAATATAATGAATAAATAGTTGTAGCCATCACAGGAATGGATACAATTGCTGCTGTCAGTACGTTTACAATTTTTAGACTTGGAATGTTTAAAACTTACAGTAAATGAATGGACAGCAGAGGACATAAAGACATCTGAATGTATGTCAATTATGCGTCATTTTAGAAATATTAAACCTTCATCGGATTTCCATTTCTGCTAATAATTAATTCGGTGGAAATCACTTCTCGTTATAGTTCAAGTAGATATAGGTACTGGTGAGAGATAAACTTCTAAACTTTTCTCTTTACATTAAATGTTCATTTAACACGCAAACTTACTGCTATGCATGGGCGTGTGAAAGCTATACATAGATAACTAATCATATAAGTAAGGTACCATAATGTTCTGGATTTTAAATTCGAATTGCTGCTCTCCTATGAAACCTAGGTTAGTTAAAGTGTGTTATGAGGAAAGAACATAACTCATTGTCAGTGACATACTCAAGTTTAGCTGAAGGTCTATATAGTTTAAATACACAATACACCCTCGTGAGGTCTAAACGGTCGTAAATATGAGTTCAAACTATTCTAATACACAACAAAGAGATTAGGTAATCAATCATTAAACCGAGTTAACAATCACTGAGTGGTTTAGATAGGATTGATTATGTGCATAGCACTATCTATGCGCAATACGACCTATTATCTGTCATATGTAAGTAATAATATTATTAGTAGGACTAGGATTTACATTTGTTTGTTTTACAAATTCTCTTGTGTATTTTTATTACAATTTTGTAATCCCTCCTAATAAAAATGTCTCTATTATCAAAATAATATTAGGTTAGTGTTTATGCGAATTCCGTAACTTCAAGTTATGTTAGAAAAGATATTCCTCATGATAATTTTAGTGCTACTAATACTTGTTTTCGCAATAGCTACATATTTAGTAAATACTAATTAAACTATACAACTAGGTAATTATAATAACAATACAACAATGAAGCATAAATATATACGATTCAATTGATGTTGCCATCCATCCTTTGAATCGTTTCGGTTTTTACAACAGCTGTAGCCATTATATACCTATCTACTTTTAGAAAAACTTAAATATTTTCAACTGCAACTGTAACCACAAGACTGACAAGACGACTAAATCTCAATGCACTATGCGTTCGAAACGATATTATTCACTATTGACAATTTAAGCACAATGTTACATGAATTCTGAATTGTATTTACCCAATCTCGGTCCAGCAGCTTCAGAATTGGTATATAGAAAAATATTGATATGGTTAAGTTATTGTTAATAGACAACTATTTATCAATGTTATCAATAGTAATATAATTCTATAAATTATACCAACGAAATAGGAACATAGAATTAATTTAAACGAAATAAATTGAAAACGTTTTCAATCCTTCCTCTTCATTAGCAGAGGGGTGAACTATAAGAGTTTTACAAATATTGCAACACAAAATACGAGCGATTTATAAAAAGACGAATGATTGTTGTAAAATTCATTTAAAAATCTTATTTCACTACACTTGTTTGAGTTTTTAATAAGTGTAAGAAAAGATGCAGAAAGGTTGGATAGGTTGTAAAAGCAAAGTCAAGTAAAAAAGAGAAGTATAGTTAGAAATGATTGAATGTGAATCAGTATTTTGTGATGTTTGTGAGTGCATGAAGTTTAATTTGTACGAAATTGAAGTTCGAATCGGCCAATATTAAACTTAAAAGCAAAAAGTAAGTATGTGTACGAAAAATAACCATGCAGAGTACAAAATATAATATTTGCCTCGTACAACAAAAGAAATTGAAAAATTCTTTTGTTTTTGAGTAACAAATTGAGCAATAATAAAACTGTTATCTCTCGTACACTATATAATTATGTTGATTTAATTTCAAATTTTCAATAATGATTGAACATGAATGACCACATAAATGGCAAAACATTTACCTTGTGGATTTGATTTGTCCAAAAATGATGACAACTGAAATGTGCAATTGCTAGACGCCAAATACTGTGTGAATCTCTGTAATTGAAAGAGGAAATATTAGTATTGCAACAACACTTAAACATGAGTTAAGAATATTAAAATAAAAATATAACTATACATATTGTAACATTGTAAGGATCATATACTTTGAAACGATGGAACAAAATAACTAAGTTTACGATGCAGCGCACTACAATTAGTTTCATATTCAACCGTGATGTTATGTCTACTATGAAACAAAACAGCTATAAAGTTATAAATATGCATATTTCATAACTTACCTCATTCCCGTAGCACATAAGGTGATGTACGGTAACCAGAGCTTTGAATACCACTACCCAGTTTGAATTCTGTGATCTTTCTATTAAGAGATTAGCCAGCTGAAGAATGGAAACGTTTGGTTCGTTGGTACAGTGAACTAAATCTGAAATATAATAAACAAATATATTATGATGCACACAATAAGCAAATAAATGCATTTTTTGATACATAAAAGTATTTAGTTGTTCACGATTCTATTAAATTCGAGTAAATATGTAATTTAGAAGTAATCTAGAAAAAAATACTTTTCACGTTTAAGCTAGTAACTCGATTTTTCGTAATTTTCACATAATTTGAAATCAGTGGACAGGCACAGGCACGCTGATGATTCCAGAAACATTGTTCTTTTAAAAATAACCATTTCGTTATGAAGTGCCTTTTTTATTTTATTTAGGTCATATTCTATTGATTCTTGTGAATAGATACGTTTATAACCTGTTTCGAATATAATATTCTGATTTGGAAAAACTAAAATGGGTATACTGTATAGTTGGTTCGTTCTTACTTTAGTCTTTGAGTATACATTTAAAAGTATTTACATCATAGGTACAGATAACTGAGATAAGGCACAAAGTTGTTTTGCATATTTTCTTTATAATAGTGTTATAATATTTTCGTATGAATGCCAACTTACAGTCAAGATGTTTTTTCTTTGGAGGTATTAGTTCTTCCGTTGTGGCCTTACAGACTGCTTTGGCTAGACCTTGGCCAGCTAGAGAATGTCTAGCTGACAGCAGCCTATCAGTTATTGTCTGTCCCGACATTTTATCCAGCTTGATACGGTATACCAATATAGGCCACTACTTCACAGATGAAAAAAATAAAACTACTGTATAGTAGTAGTTCACACCTTCCGGTATGATATTCCAAAGATACAATTTTACTGGCTACGAACTCCTTCTCGTCTTGCTGTTTGTGCTCCGAATTGCAGTCGTTTAAACTTGAAACTATATCAGCTTTCCAATAGTCATTGCATAACCTAAAAGGAAAAAGGAATAAAAATGATTAAGTAAAATATGTCATAAAAGTATAACTTATAAAGTACCAAATCCTATTAACACATTCTATACACAATGCTCAATTGTTTTTTCTTGCAACAATAGTAAAAAACAATAAATCGTTTTGCCTTGTTGCATAACTGCTTCTGCTAAATACCATTACGCGTACATGATATACCGACAGAGACAGACTCTATTGATTTAATTTCCTATAGTTTGCTCCAGAAAAAGAAGACATTAGTTTAAAGCACAAACAGATTTTGTGCATGTTATATGCAAGTTATACATATATACATTGTTAATCTAATAAAAAAAAGCTACTAACAGCAATGCACCAGCTACAAACTTCCAGTTTTACATTCCACAGCTTGTTAAGCTAAACTAAAATGAAATTATATAACAGGATAAATTGAACCAATGTGTTTTGACTATTTACGCCCAATATTAATTTCCTGGACTAACATTAACCAAAACCAAAGTAATGCAGCTGTTGTGTTAAATCACCAGATATTTATGTGAAATAGCTACAAAGTTACATACAACTTGCATTAAATAAGTTATTTGCTTTTTCTCGTTTAGCTCTACTCGGCCCTGTAACTGATGTATTAGTTTTTAAATGCTTTCTTGCTTCTGACTTAACTAATTGGAATCAACTTATTTTAGTTACGTTTTGCAATATCGTCAACATAAAATATATTATCTAAATTGTTTACAAAATCCAACTTTTTCCTGGACAAAATTCAGCTGTTTAAGCTTACGGCAGCGTATTACTAATTATAATTACTAATAAGATTTGTAGCTTAAAGATTCACAGTTAAAGCTACTAAAGCTTTTATTTTAATCCACTAAAGGAAAATACAAATAATAAATCCTCAAAATTGAAAATTGTTGTTCCAAAATGGACTTTCTGTTTATATAGAAATATTATTAGATTTAGATTTTTCGATTGAACAATATTGTAACGTTTTTGACTCAATCAAGATCAAAATGTAAAACAGAAATGGGATGTTGGATTAAATCGGATTAAATGTCCATTAAATATACAATACAGAATAGCAATCTTTAGCGAACCGAATGGCCCGATCTTTAAGTAAACTCTTATCACTTAAAAACCCAACTATAAACCACCAGCCGCTAATAATCCAAGCTGATAAACCACAATATTAAATTGCTGTTAAAGTTGAATAAAAACACATTCAACATTCTAATTTGTTATTCTCCATAATGGAAAGGTGACACAACAATTAGAATTATTGGCACACAATCAGTATTCTTGGCTGCTAAGTGGTTTAATTTGTAATAACAAGTTCTAAGTTGTATAAAAACTGATAAACCCAGGACACGACACCAGCCGCCACTCCCCGGAGAGTGGAGTCTGTAAAAATAAAATCACAACATCCGGAAGAAAACAAAGCTAATTAATTTGTAATTCAGAAATGAATAAAAGTGCAAAAATCGTAACAATTAATCCTTGTAATGAAATGAAATCAGTGTATACAAACAAATATGTACTTACAAAGTGTTCCGATTGTTGTTGCGCTTGTTGATGTTTGTTATTTGAGTTGGTTTGTTTGTTTTTTGCTGTTGTGATTGAATTATGTGTGTGGTAATTTAATTTTTTGTTGTTTTTTGGGAATATTAGAATAATGAAATGGTGTTGGTCAGTTCGTGGAGTTGTGTTGTTGACAGTTGTGTGACTGAGCCGTGGCCGTGAGCGACCGAAGTCGATATACTCGTCGATAGCCGTTCCTTGGGTTGATTGAATGACTGTGAATGTATAAAACACAATAAACAGAAACAATTTCTGTATTCTGCTGGTGCTGCTGTTGTATGTGATGTGAGTGATGATGTGTGAATAATGATTTCACGATATATATTTTATACACAAGCAAAGGTAGCCAGATAAGATAAAAATGTGTGTTACTTACATTTACATGCTACATGTATTCATCTTACTTGTACTCATGTACTAATACTAATAATAATCGTATCATATTTTATATGCAGCTGATTTTTACACAGTCTAGTCCTAGCCAAGTCAAGTCAAGCTAAAGCTAAAGATATTCTATATATTTATGTGTATACACATACACAGAATTTTGGTTTATGTTCTGTATGCAGTAATGTTCTTATTTGGCCAATATTTTATGAGTATTTTAGATAGTACTTTTAGTTACAAGTTAGTTATGTCTATGTGAGTGTACCTTCTGTGTGTATGTAAAATGTATGTGTATCTCTTCTGTAAATCTAAAGGAGAATATTCTGTATGAAGCACAATAAATTATATGTACAATAATTATATGGAATCTGTGATAATTGGGTGGAAGTGAAGAAGCTGGTATAGATTAGATGATTTTTTGTGAGATAGTAGTTCAATTTAGAATTAGATAATACATCAGTTTGTATAAATGAGCACAGTACAGTGTATACATGTATATTATGTGGCTGTTGCGGAGCTAGTAGTAGCTGGCTAGAAATTTAGGACGGTCTGTTTAAGTAACGTGTATTATATGACCTGACGAACGAGACAGCAGTAATTAAGGTTCTTTTCTCTCTACAGCTTCAAAATCTATAAAAGCACAGAGAAGAATCCTCAAACAGACACACTACGTAAGTAAAGTAAGTGTACTTAAACAAAGCAGGCTGTGCAAACAAGATACCTAGTAGATGTTAGTATAGTCAAGTAAAACAAATAAGTGTGCATGTACACACTACTGCAGGGATAGTTTCTTTTGGCTAATATATCTTACTTAAAATGCTAGGTTAAATACATAAAGTGAAATGTACTTAAATTCTATAAAGTCAAATATGTATGCTTTTTAGTTGGTTAAAAAATAGCAAAAATTGTGTAGCGAAATGGATGGAGGAAAGATGCTAATAATATTACTATTGCTCACTACGCCTTCAATCGTCAAGTTCATTCTTCATGTCAATTCATACATTATAATGCTTAATAATTCTTTTTTGCAATTTATTGCGAATTCCAAACAAACTCAAGGAAACTACACAGCATTTTATTGGGTACAAAAATAAAAGCGAAATGCGTGTTGTACAGTTAGTTGAGTTTGGAAAAGAGAAAAAGTCTATAGAACAGCCTAAAGATTGCAATGCAATTGCTTTGTTTGAATGCAAGGTAGCAGTAATATTGTGAGTTACATGTATGTAATTCACATTTCCATGCATTTTAATGTGGAACAATAGCAATAGTGATGCATAGGGATAGCGGCTACCTAGCTACAATGTACGTCAGATCTTAGTATTGTGTACACAATATGTGGATATAATAAAATAGCCGTATCATATAGCCAGTATAACCTGTATATTATAACAGATAGCTATGTCATGTCATTTCGTCTCGTGTGTGTGGTCGTGTATAGTGAGATTTTTGTTCAGCACTGCCTTTAGTATTTAAAGAGTAAAGGTGGTGGTGGTGGTGTATGTACGTAATCAGACGTAATTCAGCATGTTCTGTCTGTCTCTTTGTATATATTATATGTATGTATATTATAATATCTGTATATATGCAGTGAGTATTTTGTACTATGTGAATTAAATTATTGCAATGAGGGAGCCGCTGTATTGTAAATATTCTGTCTGTCTGTCCGTCTGTCCACCATAAGCACACATCCTCTGTCTCGCTTCTTGTTTTTAAATCCGTTTGCATGGTTTATTTTGATAGTTTAGTACATAGTTTTGTAAAATTGCACAAAACTGCATGTACTTTGCAAAATATATTGGCAGTCATAATACAGCGCCAATATTTGACAGTTGTAATCGTATAAATGGCAATGGTATTACAAGCAATTACAATGTGCACGAAACCATCAGTAGTAGTGCTATGCAACATGTTATGATTCCATACTCGAATAGTGTAATAAATATTTGTAAATACCTTTGTATAAACATCATTAAATAGTAAAGAATTCGAAGAATACTCTTTGTCATTTATTTATGCTTACAAATCCAATAAAAGGTTGCTACTCGGTAAGGGGCACGGTCAATTTACTGAGTTTATGTGGACTATGTACTTAAACTAACTAAAGGAGCTTTAGCGAATTTTATTAGACCACAGTTATTAGAATGTTTATGATTATAACGCAATATCAAAACAAAATAAACAGAAAAATAAATATTTTTGCAGTTTCACCATTCTTATAGTGTACACTGTACAGCTACTAGAATACCATATCTGCATATCTTTGGTTTGCTCATTGAAAAATTAATTCCATAGACTTCATAAACATTGTAATACTGTAGAATGCTTAGTTTTTGCATGCATATTGTTAGTTGTTTATTTTATGAGGCAAAGGAATGGTTGTAGGCAATTGTTTCATTATTGATAGAAATTATCCATGTCACAGGCTCACAAATAAGAAAACACACAGCATGTTCCATGAAGTAATGTGTCAATCGATCTTTTATAATCCCACATGATGCCCATCCCATCT
Organism: Pogonognathellus longicornis; assembly: GCA_034694085.1. Lineage (NCBI taxonomy): Eukaryota > Metazoa > Arthropoda > Collembola > Entomobryomorpha > Tomoceridae > Pogonognathellus > Pogonognathellus longicornis. The sequence goes on from JAQFYB010000644.1 coordinate 36,562, forward strand.
CTACGGTTTCTTTACTTGCCTTCGAATTTTTAGGTTACCTGTTCTAACGTCATTGGGTCGGCTTCTACCACCTATATGACACCATGCCTACCACAACATATTGAATTCGCAAAAACGCACTATAGTGTCCACACGTTAACGATAGCTAGCAGGATCATCTCTGCAAAAGCAGCCCTGCTAGCCGCATAACACATTACACACACATTATACATACATTAGCTACCTATGTCTCATTTCATTTCGCCAATCAAAATCCCACCACTACAATAAATTTTTGCATAGGTACTTGATACAACTCAACTAACAATTGAAAGATGCAATAAGTAGAGTATACCATGTGAAAATACAACAGAAAAGTAAAAGTAAAAGAACTGAATATTGCATTAAACAAAAGCTCTATCTTGTATTGCACTATAATATATTGAGTTAAACACAAGAAATGTACAGGGATTGAAAACCTAGTACCTAAGACTATTTTAAATTACCTAATACACCTACACAACACAAATAGCTAATTAAATTACCTACTACTACCTAGCAATTTAAACCTCGACATTCACACTAATTTATACGATTAGCCAACAGAATAATACATGTAAAAATATATTACTTGCTAATATTTTGTATATTTTTGTTTGCTTAGCTATTAAATATTAATTAAGGTACCTATAAAGGAAAACCTAAGGTGAAGTACCTTCACCTTAGGAAAACTTATGTAATTACTATGCACATATTCCGCTTTCAGTCTACTAGGCATTTACCTAGGTAGGCATTTTAAAGGCTATAATAGTAATACCTAAAAGTGGAAAATATGGGGGCCTAAGTTTTTCCAGAAGTAGATTTACCACATTTATATTTCTGTGGTCACATAGATGATTTGTATACTTAACCGATTGATTGTCTACTTGAGAACGTAATTTGAATCTCATAAAAACTGTATATTAACTTCAAATTGTTAACATCTTCGGCTGGGTCATTGGGAGTGTATAAATATAAATTGTATAAACCTTGTAAACCTGACCTTGACCTATATTTAGTTAGAAAACATTAATAAACCATAAAAATTGTATGTAACCAATTAACTGTAGCATAGTCACGCAATTAAAGCCATAAAATATAAAGCCCAAACTTTGTAGTAAAAATAAGACTTTTATCTGCAAAGAAGTTCATTAATCAGTTTCAATAACTTCCTTCAATTACATATTATAACAAAACGCTACGGTGTACTTTGACTTTGACTATACGATATAAAATATATAAATACTTTCGGTTCTTGGTGTAACTTTTACTTGTCAATTAAAAATAAGTACATACCAGTCGTCTTAAGTTATAACTATAACATATGCATGCATGACATGCCATTATGCAATTTAGTATAATAAAGATCTCACATAGTAGAAGTGCCAGTAAACTAATAAGGTGGTGATTAGGCGTATTTTCAGAATTATGTACAAACCAATGCATATCGTACCTCTGCATGTAAGTATGTAGTAGTACAAATAGTACAATTAGCTAGCATGCAATAACATTGCACTGATAAAGTGCTGAGAGACAAGAATAAATATTTCTAGAGTACACAGTATTGGTATATAAATACAAAATACATGTACATGTATAATAGCTACCTGTAAATCCCTAATTGGTGTAATTGGTTATTTACTAATTAATATACTAACGGTATTATGATTAAAGAAAGATGTGTTCATCATACCACTAAATAATTTTATTCGATACTGTACTCATGATCAGAGTTTATTAGTCTTCTTACTATAATGTAGTAGTTTCACAGGTTCGCAGCCTATAAAATGACACGAGAATGTTACATTTGAGAAAAAAAGGTCAATGTAAAAATGAGCCAGATTATTATAAATAGCTGTTAATAAGTCTGGGTCCAGCGTCTAATTTGTGGGACACATATAAATAAGTCAAAATTATCCTGTTTCCGGTCGGGCATTTTGATATCTAGTAATTAGTAATTAGACAACTATACTACGAGGATTAATTTACATTTTACCCAAACAATAAGTTCACAGTTCACACACATTCACATACAAAGACGAATAATGCCGCAATGCTACATACTAGATATTGCTATTACTACTATTTGAACCGAGTTTGTATACACGGTGTCAAAAAACTGAGTATGAATTATTGTGTTACATTGGTGTTACTAATAAACAAATAAAATTGAATTCATACTCCGCTGATTGACCACCCAGTATAATTATTAGTGTAATATTCTTAAAACATACATATTTCATACTACACCTAAGAAAATGTACCGGATATCAATAAAGGAAACGTGGACAGACAACATAAAAGTAACATAACATAAATTAGTACTCAATGCCCTAAACAACGAGGTTTCTTATTCTATTCCTTAATATATCCCCGAACTCAATGGTTCAATTTTAATTTTGAGAGTATTGGGTGGCTTGGAAGGTTCTTCATTTTCATTCTGAGAGTATCGGGTGGCTTGGAACGTTCTTTATTTTCATTCTTTTCAGTCTAGACTCCTCGTCCCCCCATCCACTTAGGTCGTACTTTGATCAATTGCAATCTTCATCACCACTGTCGTCAATGCAGGTGGACTTTAGTTAGCATGGCCATAGCCGTATCATTATTATTAGTACAGTACAGAGATACAGCTAAACACTGTATAGTGATTAAAAAACAACTCTACTAGCTAAAGTCCATATGGATTGATCGTCGCCGTCTTCCAAACATCCCCATTCGTTTCTCTTTTATAGTAATTAGACTGGATGACTATCCAGCGGCATCACTTTGAACCTTTTTGAAATCTTGATCAATAGAATCAGAATCTTGATTAATAGAATCAGAATCTTGATCAATAGAATAAGAATTTTGATCAATAGAATCCATACTCGTCGTAAAATTCTTCTCTCTTGATATACTCAACCACATCACGACCATTATACGAAGGGCTACGGAGGGCCGTAGTCCGTTCATTCTTTTACATCCACGAACTTTGGGGCATCGACCGATTACACTTTCCATATTTACATTTAGTACACACGACTTTTTTCAGTTGCTGCTTTTCCAATTTCCACTCATATCTGCTTCTTCTTTGCCTATTGTTTCTGCCTTTTCTTTCCCAGAACGTTTTTCCGTGTAGCAAAATTCAAGTTAGCATTCATTCTAAATCTGGACAAATCCAATCACCGTCACTGCTGCGGAACTTCGAAGTGCTTATGTTCAATTTGGCTGCAATTAATTAATATATGATTTCCTTAAAATCTCCTCTGTTAAGGGCATTGATAGTACTACAAGAAGAAAGTATTTAGTTTACATTATTCATTCACGAAAACATGTAGCCAGGCGATAAAGACTCATGGTCCCATCTCAATTTTGAGTGTGTATTTTTCTAACACGTTAAATGGAACCATTGCAAGTTTGTATAGGTCTATTACTGTATACAGAAATGCTTCTTATTGCTAGACACAGGTAGACAATTTTAACACATTTGCACTTTTAAAAACTAATATCCCGGACTTTCTATATTGCTCTTCGTTCTTATATGGTAAATGGTAGAATTTCATTTTAAGCACATAATTCCAAAATAAAATATTAGATAATGTACTTAATATTATTGCAATGTAAATGTAATAAGTATGTGCATAATACACATATTATTGAAATACTATAATATGCACAATCAGGCAGATATATTATTACAGAAATATAAAACAAATTATTTATCATAATCTGTACTGAATCAAAGGAACAAGAATGAAAATACGACATTGAAGCGATATATCTTATTTCAAGATTTAGTTTAGGTTTAGTTTCATTACTTCCAATTAAAATGAAAGAATTATTTCCTTGAAGACCGAGGACTTCTTGAACGATGTTTACCGTGCGACCGAGGACTTCTCGATCGGTTTCGTCGATGAGACCGGGGGCTCTTGGACCTATCCCTTCCGTGAGACCGAGGACTCTTTGATCGATTTTTTCTATGAGAACGAGGACTCTTAGAACGATCCTTCCCATGCGATCGAGAACGACTCCTTGATCTAGAATTAGTCGATCGACGACGATTATCTTTACTACGATTTCGACTTGGAGATGGAGAAGAAGACCTTGAATTCTTAGACCGATTGTTTGGTTCAATTTTAATCTTTAGAGTGCTGGATGGCTTGGAAGGTTCTTCATTTTCATTCTTTTCAGTCTCTGTCGTGTCCTTTTGGCTGTCAGACTCCTCGTCCCCCCATCCACTTAGGTCGTACTTTGATAAATCGCAATCTTCATCATCATCGTCGTCGTCTTCCTCGTCACCATCCTCATTCGTTTCTCTTTTATTTTGACTGGATGACTCTCCAGCGGTATCACTTGTAACCCTTTTGGAATCTTCGTCAATAGAATTAGATTTCTTTTTCTTCTTTTTGCGACCGAATTCGTCATACTCGTCGTCGGATTCTTCTCTCTCGATATATTCAACCACACCACGATCATTATAACCCCCTCCGTAGCCAGTTCGTTCTTCTACATCCCCGAACTTTGGCGCATTGCACAGATTACACTGAGGTCTACGTGACCAATTTACGTTTCCACATTTGGTACACTGCCAATCGTCAGCGGTGAAAAGTCCACGACTTTTTTCAGCTGCGGCTTTTCCAATTTCCACTCCTATCTGCTTCTTCTTTGCCGACGTTTCTGCCTTTTCTTTCCCACAACGATTGCAGTTTTTCCTTCGGGCAAAATTCAAGTTAGCACATTCTAAATCTGGACAAATCCAATCACCGTCACTGCTGCGGAACTTCGAAGTGCTCATGTTCAACTTGGCTGCAATTAATTATCATTTCCTTAGAAACACGCAAATCGTAACATCATAATAACACATCATTTTGACTTTAATAAATGGATTACAGAAATATTTCAATTTATCGTGGTATTTTACCTGAAGTTATTTCAATGACCACCACGAAGCAAAATGGATAGCTCTGCTCAAAAACTTAAGCGAAGCAAATATGATGACAGCCCCTTATGCCCTTGGACCTTTTCAAAATCAGAAAGCTTTAAATCCCTTGATGACGTTGAGGATTCCAAATCGAACCAAGCAGAGGATAATTTGGATGAATTGATCTGGAATTACGAATCAGAGCATGAAACTCCTAAGATACCGCCCCAATATACAGATAACATTGAATGTGTGAACGGAAACTACAACGATTTCCATTCCATACTAAATGTGCTACAAAAACACAATGTGTCATTTCGAACAGACTCAAAAGAGTACAAAGATAATGTAAAAGTTCAGGCAATTGATATAAAAAGTATTTCTCTCATATGCTGCCGGATAAGATCATGTAAAGGTCTTCAGAACTTCCCCCAGCTGAAAAATCTTTTTGTTTCAGATGGATCTTTAACCGTAAGTAATCAAAAATTAAAATCTGTTCCAGTTTATAATAGGTTTCACAATATCATACACTAAACATTTGAAAAACAGTGTATAAAAAAGCCCAGAATGAGGAATGTCATTCATATTCAACCAATTTATGGGTCTTGGGTAAGTGCCCATTTTAGATATTTAAACTAGACTAACAACAAATAAAAACAACTAATTCCAGTCACCCCTGGATAAATAAGTCCTGGTTTATTTTTAAAGGTAGAATTACTCTGAATTTAATGGCCTCTCCATTTGAGAGGTATCTAGTGGCTGTATGAGGTTTGAATCTCAACAAACTATAAATGTGGTATTATTTTTTAACTAGCTGTAACTGTATTAGAATGATCTTATCTTAAATCTTTTACTGTCATTATGGCAAGCATTTTGTATAATGGCAGTTGTTCATATATAAATGAATTCTCTTCTCTTTAATCATTTACTTTTGTTTAAGGAATGCAATTTTTCTACATACAGATATATTAGCCTTTAAAGCAATATTTTTTAACACAAATGAACAGGCATTTAAAGATCAATACTATAATCCTATATTTGTTTTTCTATTGGATATTTACTGATAATTACTAATAATGTACTCAAACTTACAACATAAATATTTCCTGTTTTGCAATTTTTATGCGAACTTCTCAGAAAACTTTGTGTCCAGTATTTCAACTAAATGCCTTCTTTCTATCAGTTCCTAATCAGGCAGATTAGATTAAACTCTGCCATCCATCATTCAAAATCTGGAATCCCTTATCTGCTCAAACATCACCAAAGCATGCCTTCTTCACTTGTGTCTTTAAGACTAAACTATCTGTAAAGCAAAATAATATATAAGCATTTAAATGACTAAATGACCCATGTAACATTAATTAATTCCAAACGCTCAATGCTGAGTAATTAGCACTTTAAGTAATTATGTAATTAACGATAAAAGAAAAAATGACATAATTATATAACTGTCTCAAAACAATCGTACTTACATTTGCAATAACGCTTTTTGAATAATATTGTCAGTTTTTACTCCTCAATGTGTAGGAAGTATGAAGTTCAAAGTTTGAAGAATGAACGGAGAAACACTCCACAACACAAACAAACTGGAGACTAAAACTAAAGCCTAAATTAAATGTACAGAATGGATGTTGTGGTGGTGGTGGTCGAAAATTCCAGCAATCATTGCGATCCGATTTTTGTTTTTGATTGATTTATTATGCCTTTTGCTTTTTGTAGGAGCTGACTTGGGAAGAGTTTGAATACTCGCACTGTCTCCAAGAGTTGACCATTGTGTACAGTGAGATCCGACAGATTGAAATGCTTCACTTCACCCGGTTGTCAAAACTCTCCTTGTGGGCCAACAAACTAGAGGATCTCAAAGTATTTTAATTGCAAATTATGAATTCGTTAATTAATTGTTCGTATTTATACGATTTGCATGATTTACTGAATTACAAGGTTGAAATTAAATATTTTGGCTTGATTAATGTTTAGTTTTTAGGGAACGGTTTACCATGTCTAAATGAGCTTGATGTTGCACAAAACCGAATAACGACTTTACTGGAAGAGAACTTTTTCAAGTGTTTCAATTTGAAAGTATTAAACCTTTCTGGAAATCCCATTTGCACTTTATCAGATATAAGGGCATTGAAAGTTTGTCATTCTTTGGAGAATGTCTTTTTTAATGATGTGTTTCATGGATGTTGCCCCATCGTAAACATCTGCAGCTATAGATCTATGATTTTTTCCTTACTGGAAAATATTGCGTGTCTCGATGGATTAGAAATCACTGAAGAAGACAGAGAATTTGCTGAGGTAGATTTCAGTTTTATAAGAACATCCTGTGTCAAAATGAAATTAAACTGTTATTGTATTTGTTAACTAATCTCTGTAGAGGTACAATTACAATAATCTTTGCATTTCTACACGTAATAAGTACCTACTAAATTACGGATTTCAAATTACAGACCTGCTTTAATGCACGCTGTGTCAGATTGCAAAATAGTGATATCATTACTAATCATGAGAGCGAAAATCACAATGCAATGCTGGAAAGGGAACACACTATGAATGAACTTAAACCCCTTGACACAAGGTTGAGACAACTTTTATGTCTCTCAGTTCAAGTAATAATACATTTCTGTTATCAAAAATAAGGATTCCTTTAACAGATGGTTGTTCTCAAAATAATTTTTACACGAAAACATATTAGTTTGACAGGGTAATCAAGACCATGAACGCTGTTCCTTCTATGAGTCCTTACATACCACTCATGAAAAAATATTCTTACAAGGTTTGTTCGCACAATGTAAAATAAAAAATTATAAGTCTCTACGAATTATTCATCAACAAAAAAGCATTTGAAAATGTTCACATTACTATTTTCGAAGGTGGAAAACCGAATAGCAATGCTCCGAGCTGTATGCAACAATATTTTTAAAGATGCTCCGAGGAAGATGAAAATTAGCAAATGGGAAAAGGGGGTTGGTTTAATTGAATACATTTTTAGCGTAATACACCTTGTAAGAGTGACTGCTTTTGCTTTACTTTTGGATTTATTTTCATAAAAATGTCAATAAAGTAACTTTGGTAGGTGCAACTCTGGTTGAACTATTTGGATTGTGATACATTTGGAAGCTGTGTTGGAGAACGCTTATACTCATCTTTATGGAATTCAAATGTTGTGCCCATGAATGAACGATCACTGAAAATTGCAAATGATTTCTTAAATTTTATTCGGACAAGTTCTTGCCATTATTCGTTAGTGGTCCTCGGCATATAAACGATTATTGCTACATCTTATCTACATTGAACTATTGATAGATGATTTTTAAGTACATTGCCCTTATTATTTAAAGGTGTCCAAGAAAAATGAAAGTAACTGTTGAAAGCATTTTCATACTAAAAAGAAGTTCAGTTGAGACCGGACTTAAGAGAATATATTTCCAATCATTTAATGGATTAGATGAACCAGAATTTGTCAAACCGCCTACTGTTTCAGATAATTATAATTATCACAATCACAAATGGTTACAAAATCCTCTTACCCACAACGGGAACAAACTATTTTATTACGGTTTGCATGATTGTTATAATCGAGACTCAATTTTGAAAGTTATTCCAAAAACGTTTCGAAATTCTGCCTGGACACCTTCCCTAAAATACGAATTTCCAAATTCCATACCTGGTCTTCAAGATATGGGACTACTTTTGTACATGTTTCTCATATGCCCAGAATATAAAAGGGAAACTCCTTTAGAATACTTGAATCGAATACTGACTGGAAATTCTGAGTGTTACAAAGTATGGCCAACTGTTTAACAACATTTAAACTGATAATGAAATGATCAATTGATCAGTAAAAATATAAAGTCGGGTTATTGACATTTCAGAGTGTTCTTCTTACCACATGTGCATGGAAAGCGGTTAATCGTAAATACAATAGCGAGCCGTTCTCTGTTCTAATTGTTGTTAAAGTCCTTAAGGATTTTTTGATTCCCATCGAAGGGGACAAAATAAACGATGCGTTACACGTAAGTATACATACTGTCATGATATTTTATACGAGAAATTAATCATGGTAGCTGTTGCTGATACATATACCTAGTAATGAATAGTACTAGGGTAATATGGGATTTTTGAAGCGTATTAAATTAATTTCATGGATTGGTAAGTGTTGATGTACAGGATCATTTTAAGTGTTGTATGTCGACCTGAAAAGATGTATGTAAAAAACGTTAACATGTAAGTACATGAAATATTCAAGCTATTAATTGTATGTATGTATTGTATGTATGGTGTATCCGTATCCTACAGCACGACAAATTATGTCAAACTTACTGCCTGAAGCAAGAACTGACTTTCACTCCAGCGTTTATTATGTTTATGAGTTTCTTGCCCGTAAGTGGTCAACCTATATTTTAATTTTGATTTAGTAATTCTGAATGAGTTGATCTATACAAAATTATGTTTTTTTTATAATTTGCTATTACGCTTTTGTCCAGTTTGAGAAAAAAGTGGTTTCAGAATCAAATGATAACGATATTACACACAAGGCTAAAAGATGCTTACAGAAGACTGTAGTTAAATTGGGAAATGTTATGCGAAATCGACGCATTCGGTTATCTAAAGGCACTATGTTTCTTAATAAAACAGACGATAATATGATTTCCGCTGATATAACATCAATGCTAAACCCAAAGTTAAGGTAAATAATGCCACTTTTGTCAATATAGTTTTAGATCTGTTACAAATAAAGGATTAAATCATTGTATGCAGCCTGATGATGCCCTTGTATGATCTCAAGCAACAAAATTGGTTTTCGAAAATCAAGATGTATATATATTTTATTACTTGTTCTAGTGCGAAAGAGGCATTGGAGAAATCTACTTCTAGTAATGAAAATGAGATTGCTGAATACCTCAATGAAACCATGCAATGTAATGAAGAAACAAGCAACAGCGTACTTGGAGTTAGTAACATTGGTACTTTTCTTGGGGAGCATTCATTGTCCAGAATTGTAAAGTTGAAACTATCCTGCAATCATTTGACTGTACTTATTGGGATGAGTGGTATGAAGCAACTGCATGTGCTGGATATTTCTCATAACAGTATGCGAGATTTGGCCACTTTGCCCGTTCTCATTAATTTGACCCAATTTAAATGTCAGTTCAACGAGTTAAAATCTTTTCATCATTCTGTGGACATCATGTCAAAGAATTGTCCTCGTTTAACAACTGTAGAACTGTTGCCTAATCCATTCAGTGTAAAAACAATTTTTTGTTTTAAATTCTAAATCATGTACTCAGAAACCTTCTGCAAAATACTAAATCTGTTTTTAACATTTAATTCTTCCATGTTTTTAGGATATTCAAGATGTTGGTGCCATTCCTGCTATGGTTCAAAAGAAAATACCTCGGATAGGCAGAGTTGATGGATGGATACTTCCATTCAATAATTACTTCACTGTGTCAAAAATTAGAGCTCCAAAAATATTGGATTGTAAATTCAATATGAAAACTATTCACCAATACAGTAAAAATTCATAGGCATATGAAGCATGTGAAAGCAATAATATGATGTTAAATATAACCTATGAGTGGAATTTTAAGAGACATGAAAATTAAAAAAGACCAAGTCGAGCCCGATAATGACTTATAGTGCCCTTCATAAGGCACATTGAACTAAGTCTGAGAAAAATACAAATATATATATTAGTTCCCCCCTTATGGGGTTATGGGTGATTTTGTGTTTTATTACTGGGATAAACACAGCATTTTCAATTTTGCTCCAATTTTGATGGGATTATTTTTAAAAAATGCCTAAATACTTAGAGTACGAGTACTTAATATA